>RJWH01006335.1:0-56927 GCA_004363575.1 Solenodon paradoxus
AAAAAAAAAAAAAAAAAAAATTAGGCGTGCCCTGGCAACCCGTGGATAAGGCCACCAAGCCACCGTCCACACACATCCCAAGGACTGGGTTCAAGATCTGGGCCCAGGGAGAGCAACCCAGATGAACAACTAAATGAACTCAAATAAAAATGCTTCTTCTCCTTCTCTAATTTTTTTTATTCATATTTTGTTTGTTCCCAAGTTACAGAGTCTCATGGATTGAGTTGTCTGTCTCTTACACGGCCTCCGTAAGCCATGTTGCTTTCACTGTATCTTACACAATGTGAGGTGTTTCTGGACACATAAATTATGAAGTTTTGGCAGAAACACTGGGTCAAGCACTAGGGCATTGGAAAAGAATGGGCAGGGAAATCAGGAGGGCAGAGATGTGGTCGTGGCAGAGTGGGGAATCTAAACCTGAGAACCCCGGGTTGCCCATGGAGTTAGCACAGCGGCCTTATCCATTGGGCTTCCAGGGAACGTCTGATTTTTTGGGAGGGCTTGCTTTCTCAGTGAAAGGGCAGGCTGAGGAAAATCTGCCTGGCAGCAGAAGGTACCAACAAGAGCACTGTTGGTGGAAGAGAAAGGTAAATGATGGCGGCACAATATGTCCTCTCTAATGGCCTGTAGTCAAAAGTCTGCCCTTTGAGGGATCTGGATTCCACACTCATTCAGGGACTCCCCAAACTAGAAAAGGACATAATCCAGGATGGTGGCACCCCCGATATAAATGCACATCCTCCCTGGAGACAAATCTATTCGATCAAGGCCCCACAGGTTATCAAAATATGAGTTTATAATAAAAATATTGCCAAATGTTTTAGGTAGCAAGATACAATGAGACTCACCACGAAAACAAAACAAAAAACAGCTCTTGATTAAGATTTTGGATATTAGAATGATCAACTATAGAACAAAGAGTCATTATCCATAAAATACTACTTTCATGTAGTAGAAGTAAAAATAAAAGGCTACTTATTTCTAAGTATCACATTTTAAAATGATGATTTTCCAATTGAAAGGACAGAGCCAAAACACTAGAGAATGGTATTATGTTCACAGGAAGAGAGTGGTTAGATTAAAATTATTTTAAGATCTCTCCATTATTTGGGAACACAGTCAATATATTTTATTCTGCTTGGAGCTCTTGTAAGTGACATAAAACATTTTAAAGAAAGCCACTAAGAGAACAAAAATAGAGTATAATGAATAAATTGTAGCATGAAAAAAATAATCCAAGAGACATCAGGGAGGACAAAAAGAAACAAATGATAAACACAACCAGGAGATCGCAAAGCAAGGTGGCAGAAATAACTAAAATGTATCACAATACATTTTATAAGTGTATTCACAGTAAAATATATTCACAATAAATGTAAACCACTTTCTTAAACCTCACAGAGAATGTTTCTCATTGTGAAAGCACCTCTGTCCCTACCATGTGTGACCTTGGAGCAGGTTCCCCAGATGGGGTGCAAGAGCAATGATGACTTCCTTCCATCTCCTAGCCTGGTACCCTGTGAGTTGCATAAGGTCACCTCAGGGAGTCTGGCCTGGGGTGGCTGTCCACCTGTGCCTGAGGATTTCACCTTGAGGCTAGACTTGCATGGCAAGCACTTCTCTCTTGCAGTATCTCTGATTCCCACTAAAATCTGTATTTAACTTAAAATAGGAAATGAGAGAAATGAGGAAAGTCAAGGCCTTCCAAGAGGAGACGATCCAGAGGGGTGCAGAGGAACCCTCCCCACAAAAACCCACCCGCACCCCAGGATAAGAACGACTCTTCAAATCCGAGAGCAAATGTCACTTTAGAAAAGATTCTAGAAACTAAGTAAATCTTTTTAAAATGGAAGAACTTAAGTGTTGGTTTATCAGGAAAGGTGGGAAAGAGGAGGAAGTTTTTTAAATGATTTTTACTTCTAAACATTCTCTAAAAGCAGAGAAAATATTCTGGGAGAACAAGTTCTGAGCACTCAAAACAAGGTTTCCAGAGCTTTTACATGGGTTTTAAGACAAAGAAAGCAATGTTTGCTGATGCTTTTTCCTTAATTCTTGTTAGGCTGGCTCAGAAAGACGGGACAGCAGGCAGGGACAGCGGGCATGCCAGGCGGCCAAGCCCGGGAAAAAGGTGGATGACATCAGAATAAGGGATGCGACCCCCACACCTGGATTCACAGAGCCAATCCCCAATCGCGACATGGGAAGCCCGCGAAATTCCTCCGCTTAAAGAGCCGGTCCCGCTTTGTTCTGGCGCGCGACATCCCCAGGCCCGTTTTGCGGACTTGGGAGTTTCGCCCGGGTGCGCAAAGTCCAATAAAGCCCTAACTATTCTGCTTTTTTGTCTAATTGAAATTTTTCTCCCCGCGGAGCCCAGAAAAACCTTACAATTCTCACTTAAGATAATGCTTCTAAAAAACAGAAAAGGACAGCTTCTACAGCTTTAATGCCAAAATGGGACACACAGCCTCTTCCCATGCAGTGAATTCCCTCTGGCTCCCTACAATTTCAACTGTCCTATAGTACAGAACAGAAAAAAAAACAAACGCTGAAATACCGGAGGAAAGAGCGAGGCTGCCACCAACTGGTTTGTTTGTTCCTGCTCTGTTGGCTCAGTAAGTATCACCGGCTTCTGCATTTCCAGTGCTTCTCTTTGGAAATTTCCTCTCTTTTGAAAAGAAAGCTCAAATCGAAAACAATACTCTCAGCATCCCACACAGGCTCTGCGTGTTGCCATCTCCCACCAAGTAAATAGGGAGGAAGCCACCACTGCTCCTGCACCCCATCTGGGGACCCTGCGCCCAGGTCACACATGGTGGGCTTGGAGGCACTTTCATTCATTGGAATACACTGCCCCACCCCGCCCCACCACTGTTGATTTCTTGAGAGATGATTCCAGTAATTGTCCAACATCTGGTTAAGCATTGGATTCTTTCGGAATCTTTCTGATGGAAGATAAGACATTCTGCTTAAAATATGAAATATGGATTTATATCCAAAATGTGGTGTTTTTTTGTTTGCTTGTTTGTTTTACTGTAACTAGGTTGTCGGCTGTGGCACTAGTTTCTTGAAGACAGCCTTCAAATACCACGCAGCAGGTCACAACACCTTTGTCAAACTAGGCTTGCTCTGTTAGTCCTCGTGCTTGCTCTCAGCACCAGTTGATTCCGAGGCTGCCTTTCCCCAAGAAAGGATCAGAATTGTTATAGGAGGAATGCCAACAGAGAGAGTGTTTCTCCTTTCAGTTTCTAATGATATTGCTAATTTCTTAGCAGAGAAACTTAATATTCGGGATAGCCATTAGCAAGTATTCAACATGTGCAGCAGGATTATATGCAAGTGAAACTTATTTTCTGTGTGGTTTGGTGAAATCTCTCATTGATGAACAATTGTGAGTTTTGTGCCTTTTTTTTTAATCAAGAAAACATTTTCCTTATGTGAAGTACTCTATCAACAAATTTTCTAAATTCCAATGTAAATTCCGTTGAAGTATGTGAAACCCTTTATAAAAGACAAGGCCACTTTTAAGAAAATAAGATCGAGAAAACTTTTTTCCCTTTAACATGTAACATACAAAGGATGGAAGTAAATAATCTCCAGGACAGTCTGCCACAGTCTTGTTGTTTCACAGCACAGGCGTATTATGATGGATCATTCTCTGAATTTTCAGAGCATGATGACTTGGTGTCCAAATATTGATGGGTTTGACTCAGGAACAAAAATCTTTGGGGTATCTTGGGGGTATTCACTAGTTTTCCAGGTGGAGGGTGACATGCAGCTTTATTAATTTAAATGACACTCTTTATCAGACGAGGTAGGAAGATTTAATTATGAAATTCTTTTCACCTTCCTTACCTTTTCTAAGATGCCTGTTGAAAAGATATTTGTGGAAAAGCCCTTCAAGAGTGATTTCTAGAAGATAGTTTTTTGTTTGTTTGTTTGTTTTTAAGGAAAGGTGCAGGCAGGAATGAAGGTGAGCAGAGGCAAGCAGACAAGAAGACAGGAGGAAGGACTCTACTTATTTTATTTATTTAGTTGTTCACATTGGCTGCCCCGCCTCTCAGCCCCTGAACTCGAACCAGGGTCTTTGAGATGTATGTGGACTGTGCCGGTTAGAGGCAGAGGATCAATCTACTGCTATGCCAGAGCATGCCTAGAAAATAATTCTTAGAATAATGAGTATTGATTCCATTTTTCAATCCAAGGAGGTTTAAAAACCAAAAAGTGAATCATTATCTCCCCCATCTACTTAACGTACTTATAAGTTTAATCTAAACAGAACTTCACAAAATGGAAAGAATTCTTCCCAACCACACCTACTTCTTGTAGATACTATTCCATGATAAAAAAGCATATATCCTAAAAAGCATCTATTTATAGACATACATTTTTTACAGAAAAGCCATTTTTCTGTTCTACATTTTGTGTTTTTATTTGATAATATAGAAGAAATAATGTAATTTTAAATAGTTCAGTGGTGATAAAGTCTGTATGAATCATGTTTTTACAATAAGAGAAACTTAAAAAAAAAATTAGGGCCCTTACAAAAAATGACATTTTGACTCAGCTTGAAAAACTAGGAAGGAAGTAGCATTTTCAGATAACTTTTTGGCCTGCCTTTGTGGCAAAAGGTCTTGACCCCTGTCAGGTTTCAGAGTACAGATTTAGAGAGAGGAAGATATTTCTATTTTTGAACTCAGCTATAGAATTTGCTACCTATGTATCCTTCGGCAAACACCATGTCCTTTCTAAGTCAAAATGTCCTCACCTAAAAATGGAGCAAATGACACCTAGCTGACAGGGTTGTCCTCTTAATGAGATCATATATAAAAAAGGACTCTATCAGCCCTCAGGTTTCTCTGGGGAACACATTTTCCCGCACATTAGTATCCTCCAGGTATCCAACTTGGGCCTGCCTCCCTTTTCCTATTGAGCCCCTGACTTTTTAGTCTGCTCAGGATTCTGTGGAAACTCTGAGAGAATCCACTTTTTCTCTTCCTCCTCCCCCGCACCTTTTCTTTCTCTTGCATAGCTCTTTGTTCCAGTTCTAGGGGGAGAGGTTCAATAACATCTAAAAGAAATAACAGCATTAAAATATGAATATAAAATATGTGATCTCTAAAAGCCTTCCTTAAACTTCCTCTACTTCTATCCGGAATGAAATGATGAAGGTCAAATACTGCGGGAGCCACTCATCCTGCCGAGGCCACTGTCTGTGTTCTCCAGAAACCTGGTTGGTTTCTTGGGCTTGTTCTCTTGTCAAATAAACCTGTCTCTATAGATCCCCTTGAGTTTCTGTTTGAACTCCGGGCAAGCGTGGGAGTGCAGGAAATGTTTCACGGACGCAGGAACGCCAGCACAGACCCAGAGCAGTACCTGTCTTCACATCCCTGCAGTGGGCGTGTGACGTCTGTACTAGGCAAAGCACTTTTTCAAATACTTAAAAATCCCCTTCTCTTTTCTCTGAAGGAGCCTACTGTCATGTTCACTGCAGGAAAGTCATTACTCCAACTTGTTCAAAGCAAATGTTACCTTTTACTTTCAGTTTCAGCTCTTCTGGTAAAATGCCCAAGGAATCACCCTGGCTTTATTCCCTGCCGTCCTCTAGTGGCACCAGGGTGTCAGAGCAGCAGCTCCTCTGCTTTCCAACAGGTGGAGGCTGCCAGTGAGGAATTGTTCAGTCCTCCCTGTTTTGCAATCTGTTTCTTCCTGTCTATACAGTCCTTGCTTGATGCAACTTTCTTTTCAGAAAAAGGATGAAATAGACAGTAGTTGTCTCTGACCCAAGTTTGAAACAAAGTTCCCAAGAAATGTAGGATGATCTACTACTCCAGCTTGAAGCAACTATTATGGGGTCCAGTTCCTTTGAGGTGAGTCTCCAACTGAACACACTGGAGGAAGGATTCAAGCTGTGAGAAAGACATATTCCTCCTCTATGTCTTGTATCTTTCTCTTTCTTCCTCTCACATTCTCTCCTGATGGGGGCGCACATGAGTCAGTCAGGGTTCTCCAGAGAAACGGAATCAACTTATAAAATATGACATTAATTATAAGGAACTGGTTCATGCAGTTATGGAAGCCAAGAAGCCCCCAAAATCTACTCTCTTCAAGCTGGAACCCAGAAAACCCAGCGGTGGAATTCTAGTCCCAGTTCAAAGACCTGAGAAATAGGACCACAGACGGTATAAATCTCAGTCAAAGGGCATTTCAAGCAGTCAGGCAAAGGGGAATTCAACCTTCCTCTGCCTTCTGTTCTATTTTGATTGGGATGATGTCACCACATTGGGGATATTTGATTTTGTTCTGTCTGTCAATTCAAATGCATCTTTCTTCCAGAAACACCCTCACAGTGTTAGAAAGTAACCAACGAGATCAAAGAGACATGCCAGAAGTTAAGAATTTAGGAGGAGATTTATTGAGCCGGCAGCTGTAAGGGGTAAAAAGAGACCCAAATCATAAGGCGATTTGTGTGGTAGCTCAAGGTTTATATAGGCTTACAGAGCGGTGCAGAGAACAAAGGCAGTTAATAATTTTCGACAGGCACAATCATGGCTTCCACAGAGTCACATATTTAACATTTTTCTGTTATCTAAAGTTTCCATTTTTTCACAATCAAATTAACTAGCCAGGCGCCAGGTATAGTCTGCAATTATCCTAGAGGTCCCAGTTGTTTCGGGTGAGCCAGGGTATGTGCCCAAACTGGACCATGCAGTTTACCTTAAGATCGATAGCTTACAGGGGTCTGTTGTTACAAAGTAACCAATGAGATCAAAGAGACATGCCAGAAATTATTAATTTAGGAGGAGATTTATTAAGCTGGTGACCACAAGGAGTAAAACACTCAAATCGTGCGGTCATCTGTGTGGGTAGCTCAGGGTTTATGTAGGCATACAGAGAGGTGCAGAGAACAAAGGCAGTTAATAATTTTCGACAGGCGAAATCATGGCTTCCATAGAACTAGCCAGGCACCAGGTATAATCTGCAGTTCTCCTGGAGCCCCCAGGTGTGTCGGGATATGTGCATAAGTGGTCTAAAGTAGAGGTCAATTTGCATAAGTCAGGGTCACACCCTAAAAGTCTTTAGCTACATTTAACTTCTTCCTAGATCTTAGCAGACTCCAGCCTAGGTCCCACTGGGCAGGTCCAAGGTTTCTGTTTCACTGGCAGAGGATTATTTAGAAAGCGGGACCCCAGGGCTCTGATCTTTAGAGTAACCCCCCAAAATGAGTTTTCTCTAGTTCCTTGTTTCACTGTGACCAGTGAAGTGTTCTGTGGCCATAACACATTGTTCTGAACTTTCCTATGTGGAGCCTCAAGGCTGGCCTGTGAGCTAAGAGTAACCCAGTAAATAAAAAGTTTTTCCAATTCCCTGTTTCAACAGAGACACCCAGAAGTAATGTTTAACTAGATATTTAGGCATCCTGCCACCTAATCAAACTAAAACATATGATGAACGATCATAGGAAAAATCATTTGTAAAGACAAAGTAACATGACAAAAATAAAGTGATGTGTTATTGTAATAATGAGGGGAGACAAAAGATCACAAGAGAAAAAGGTATGTCAGGTTTGTAAATTCTCTTAGAAAAAGGGACTCACAATTTCTAACCATCACCACTGTCACTTCATAAGAAAGCACAGTAGAGGCTACCACGTAAAGTCATTAGGAAGCTTCAGAGGCAGAGGTATCGCTCTGTTGTCTAAAGATGAGAATGAGACTCACAGACCAGGACAGAGAGGTATCCAGAGCATCCTGAGAAAGCTGATCTGAAAGGGACTCTAAAAATTAAAAGGTAATTCATGATAAAAGTCAGAATAAATATTTTGCAGCATTTTCTACCCTCTGTATTCATTTTTATCTTAATGCTTTGTTTGTGCAAACATATTGTACCCATAACCCATTCCAGGTGCTGAAGTACAAGTTTCATAAAAATACAAGACTGAATTCATTTCGGATGTGCAAGAGAAGAAAGTAATGCTGACCACAGCCCAAGTGGGATTTTTGTGTTTTCCTGTGAAATGTCATAAGCCTACACCTCAGTAGGCGTCCACCCTGAGTTCATATTAGAATAATCTAGAGAATTTTCAAAAATTTAATTGGGGAGAGAGCAATCCTTTTTTTAGAAGCTCCCCAAAAGATCTGAAAGTGAGCCAGAATCAAGAGCCACGGTCTCAACACAGTGCGCAGGGCACATCTGGTGAACTAGGTGCATATTTTGGAGAAGGGAGGACATGTCATAACCTGACTCCTGTGAGAAAACCATCCCCACATCTCTACCAGCCATCAGCCCGCATCATTGTCTGGGAACCGTCTAGATTGGTCTGTGCCGTTCCCAGCTTATTTCAGGCCCGTGTGGTGATGTTGTTTTCTTCCCAATCTTCTGAACAGTTTATGGGTAGAAAACAACAATTTTGCAGAGTGCTTTTAGATTTTTATCTCATTTCTCATGTGAATTATTTTTGGCCATGTATTCTGTTATAATGAAACCCTTTCTCAAAAACAAAAACAAAACAAAACCCCAAAACAAAAAACAACCATCTTTCTGCCTTGTCTTTCTCCTCCACCCAGTCATTTCTGATTTGGTCTTTGAGCCTCCAGCTCACACTCAGTCCCTGGGTCTGTGGGGACACACAGTCTGCTCACCCCACCCTGAATCTGACAGATTCTTCTAAGTTTCTACTGCATTTAGGACATTGTAGTTGTTTGGTTCCCTCAAAACATGGGGGATTTGGGGGTTCGGTTCAGAAATGTGGAAAGGAGTGACCCAGAGAAATGCTTTAAAAATCCAAGAGTTTATTTTGGACCTTCTGAAGGGGGCTGGCTCACTGAAGGAGTAAACCAACCCCAGGGGTTGGGAAACTCTTGGCTATTTACAGGGGGTGGCGGGTTAGTTGCTCTAGGAGGCACGATTCACGGGATAGCACTGCTGAGAGTGGAGGTAAAGGGACTGTTTAGAAATTCATTAAGATGTTAACACAGACATTAGTCAAAACAATTAGGATCCTCATCAGAAGACCAGAGAGTACCCAGGACCTGCCTCAGGCAGCCACAAGGAAGTAAAGGCCAATGGAGATTCCTGTGGCATTGCGCCCCCCGCCCCTGCCCCCCCAACACAGCTCCTAGTACAAAATGGCATCACCTAGGCCTTTCTGGGGGGTACCTTGTCCTATCAGTAGTCTCTTGATTAATTCGCTTGTCTGCCTCACAGCCTAGTCTGTGATCCTGCACAGAGAATAGATAGAAAGCTAATTAGGCTTCTTTCCCTGGTGCCCAAAGCAGTCTCTGGCACATGCAGAGGGCTGAAATATTTTAATAAATAAAAGTTATCAAAGGCATGAATCTTTTCTTCCAATAAAATACAAAATTTCATTGCGACTCATGTAGTGTTTGCTTGTCCACTCCTGTATTCCTAACATTTAGAAGTGAGTCACACAGTGGGATGAAGTTTAAGAGGTGGAGAGGCTTCTAAACTCTAGTCAGCGTTTAGCCCTTGGTTCATTCTAATTTTCAGGTCTGCTCGCCCTCTAGTGGTGGTCACTCTGCAGAACGCCTTCTAAGAATGTCTGGGAGTGAAGACTGAAAGCTCTCCAGAACAGTAGCAGAATGTCAGTCTGCACAATGATGTGCATTGCATATCCAATTATTACCCCAGTCTTCTTTCTCTGTTTCATATAATATGTTTTGGGTCCTTTGGTCAAGGGTTTATATTTATATTCAGAAGGAGGGCCTCCCCAGAACGGCGTGTGGGTGTTTGTTAACAGAATCCTCAATATTCTAAATATTGGGTCCCCAGAAGCACCTCATAAGACACTTCAGATATTTTCTTTCTCCATACCCTAGGTATTTTCCCATATAATACAGGGGCACCTGTATATATCAGGCTTGAGTACTCCCTTAGAGTAAATATTCAAATAAAATTCTACATTAATAATGCAATGTAGCCCCAGAAAATTGACCCACTATGTACCCTGAGATATTTAATAAAGCTTAGTTGACTTAAATAAAGGCATTTTTCTTTCTGAGTTTTGTTGTTACAGATAAGGGTAGTGGAGCAGTAATATTTTGTTTGTGGGATTTTTAAAATTCAATCATGTCAAGAGACACCTGTTGTTAGGACTTGGGGAAGAAATCTCAAGTATCACTGAAACCAGCAGCTCTATGCAACCTGCCACATTAAATCTGTGATAAAAGAAAAGGACATTTTGATTCTGATGTGATCTGTCTTTAGATAGGGCCCTATGTAAAAGTTGTACCACAGTCAGAAAAAGAACATTGAACTTGCAAAGCGAGTATGCCTACTGCCTCTAAAGGGCACCGTTTCTTACAAACTGCATCTTATTGGCAAGTTGCAAACACTTGCTCCAAATTGCCAGCAACGTTTTGAAGTCCCAACAATGTAGTTCTCGAGGCAATCTGTAGTCACCAGTTTCTTTAACAAAATGATGATGTTTAAGAGCATCTTGTAATTAGGTCAAAGGAAAACAGTGTTTATTCTATGAGCTGAAGATAAGCTGCAAGCCTGAGTTCTAATTAACCCAGTGGTTGATTCACTAATGCCAAGTGTTTGTTGTCGACGGACACATTAAAGCAGTTCCACAGGTAACATGCAAGGGTCTGCTTCTTGACAGCTGCTCACGTGGGCACATGATGATGGCACTCCCTCCCCGAATCCTGTCTGATGAAATGGATACCTATTAACTGGATTCTTCGCCCCTCAGACCCACTGCGGGGGAAACAGAGATGTTTCCCAATACAATGAGAGCCCTGGAAATGTGCAGGTATTTACAGACAAAATTATTAGACCATGCACTTTGTTAAGCACAAATGGTGATATCACAAAAAGTTATGTTTTCAATACTGGATCACAACTGACTTCTTCAGAGGCCCAGAGAGCTAGAGTCAGAATGAGATGCTGAGGGGACTCTTGCTTCACATTATGCTTTCTTTTGGCAGAGTTAAAACTTTGATTGAAATACTAATTGTGAAAAAAATCTCCTTGGGAATCTGTAGAGTTCCACTTTTCCCAGGCCCAGGGAGATTAAAATGTCTTGACGGTTATGACACCCCTTTCTGATAAAGCTCCCCAATCCTGTGAGAAATGTCAAAGGAGATTAGTGGAAAAAAGCAGTCATCTTCCGTGCTGATTTTTCCAGAGCTGTCCACTGTCCTTTCTTACTTCCCTTTACTATCATTGTCACCAAACACAAAGGTGGTCCATTCCCTTAGTGAGCATCAGAAAAAAGATACAAACTGAACTTCCTTTCTACAGGAAAGGATTCTTAACTTGAGACAAAGAAGGAGACAGCAAGGTAATTCTTCTAAAGCACTGCCTGAGTGCTGCAATAGGGGTTCAGCTGAGGATATGTGTGGTGACTGGTCAGCAGTTGCTGAAGAAGATTCCCAGTCTGCCCACAGGTGCCAGCTTTCCTCATGCTTGGTCAAGCATTGCATACTCATAAAATGGCAGTGAAACTCCTCCTCTGGGCAGTGATTTTACTATTAAAATGAAGTAAGGTCACTTCAGGTCATCCTTCTCTTGTCTCTTGACTAATAAGAGTCAGAGGAAAATAGCATATGGATAATACAGCTTTGAGTTTGGGAGATGTGCTTTCCTGTAGTTGTCAGCTACCAACAAAGAAGCTCAAAAGATCCCCCACTTCCTGCCCACACTTTCATCTTACTGTGAGATAGAGGAAGGTTAACAATAGTACTTCTCATTTTTAAATGTGGGTTTTTGAAGCTGAAAATCAGAACAGAGTTGGTCCCAAACATCACTGTGAAATAAATATTTGGTATATTCCTTCATCTTTTAGCATCGCCTCCTTTTTCCTCTTCTCTCCTCCCTTGAATTCCTTTTCTCTCTAGGTTTATTCAGGGCAGAACCTTCCAAGAACAAATTCTCAGTCAGCTATCAACCCTTCTGTGAGCGGGGTGGGGCATCTGGGGCATTTGCACTAATCTGGATTCCTGTTGCTAGCAGGAAAAAATTCGGGAGACACGCATGAGTCAGCCAGGAGCAAGCAAGCTTTATTAGCAAAAGGAAAAGTATACTTTCAAGACAGGAGAGAAGACCCTCCAAAGTGGGAAGGGATGCTTCGTTTCTCAGGGTTTTGGGTTTTTATGTTGTCCAAGCTGGTGGTTTCTCCCAGAGGTGGATTTAGGGTAGAGTTTTCCTGCTAACTGGGTGGGGGTTTCCAGAGCTGCCCCGATTCCAGGTGTTCATGTACCAGAACCAGTATCCAGAATTCTCCCTATTTGTGGGTGAGGCGGGGTGTTGGTGGTCAAAATCATTATAATGTAAGTTATAATTATGATATAATGAGCTGGGTCACCTAAAGGTGAGCTTGGTTTCTTTATGCGCCTGCACTGTGAACCTTCCAAACCTGATGGGCACCTCTCCTCTCTTTGCCAGGCAAGCCAACAGCAGGCCTCATGTCGACTGATCACTCACACTGTCCAGCTGCCCCTGTGGAAGTTCTGATAACTTGTCACAGTCCTCCTGAAGCCCTGCTCATATCTAACTGCTGCCTAATACTTCGAACTCCCACCTCTTGAGTTGATTGCCTGTAGGGAGCCTTAGGGGCCTTAGGCACACACCTTTTAACAAGGGGGTTTTACTTTCTAGAAATGACAAGCTAGTGGATAGAGACCCTCTCTAGCCCCTAGGATCATAACCCTGTAGAGATTCCTCCTGATCAACCTGGTCAATCTCTCTTTGGAAGCTCTGGTCACTCAGTAAGCCTTTGCTAGGACCCTGCTCCATCACCAGCATAACCTGCAGTGTGAATTTTCCTTAAACAGAGTGAAAGCGTCTCTTTATCTTATTTGTTTTTGAATCTCAGGATTTTTTTTTTTTTTAATTTCTTATTGCCCTCACCAAACAGCTATTATTTTCGTGGGATGCAACATTTTTTTTTTTTTCAGATACATTCCCCCCTTCCAACCCCCCAAAGGAACAAGCCTGCTCATTCAAAGATCTAGGTTCTCATTTGTAGTTGCACTTGGTAACTGTGTGTCCTTGAGCATGCCACATCCATTCATTCTACAAACATGAGAGTACCAGGCACTGGGACAGTATGGTGAAGAAGGCACGGGTAATCCGCCGAAAAAAACAGGTCATTATGATTTGCTCTAAAAGAGGTTTGCCCAAGAAAATAGAGGAAGGAAGTTCTAAGACTGCTTGGAGTAGGAGAGAACATTTCACAAAAGAGGTGGGACTTCAGTTCTCTCAGTTTTCCTAGACCCCTCGCTTTTGGAAGCAATTTACTGATTTAAAATTATACATCTCCTGTCTCTTGGTGGTATGAAAATTTGATCACGCCTATGTGACTTTCAAAGTCTAAATGTCTCCACTTCCAAATAACAGAAAGACTTTAGAACACTCCAAGCCAGGATCTCCTCCATCGTGTTTTAATTCCATCCTATATAATTGCAAGACAATCATTATGATTACATTGCTTTGTACAATCAAGGCCTATTTAGACTTATCTAAATATTTAGTAATTTATTTGCTTACTATACCTTTTTCATCTCTTTCCTTCTGAATTCAGTTTTTTCTCCCTGAAGGAGTGGGATCTTTGAGGTGTACACTCTCAATTATTACTATTTAAGTGATACATCAGTGGGGCAGAATTTCAGATTAATGACTCTATTCCCTCGGTATCTTGATGATATTAGTGTACTATATTCTGAATTACAGTGTTGTGGAGAAATCTTATGTCAATCTTATTCATTTTGGATAGTCTGGATTTTCCTTCTAGCTTTTGCTTAGTAAGATCTTTGTCTTTGATGTTCTGTAGATTAACTACAGTTTATTTAGGAGCAAACTTAGTTTTATTTATCCTGATCAGGACTTCTTGAACATTTTGAATCTGATGACTTAAATGCTCATCAACTTTTAAAAATCTTAGTCATGATACCTTTAAATTTTGTCTTTTCAAATTTTTGTATTTTCCATCTGAAACTCCTATTATGTAACTTTTCATCTTATCCTCAGTGTCTCTTCATAGTTTTCATCTCAATCTCTTATGATTCATGCTCAGATTTTTCCACATGGTTAATGCTTATAGTCATTTCTAATTAATCTATTAAGTTTTTCACTTCACTGAGTGTACCTGTCAGTTGTCATGATTGCATTATTTTTGTCCCTTAAAAATTTCCTGTTTTTTGTTTTGTCTTTCTAATTTTTAGGCATCCACTCATGCTGTTTGCTGTATCTACTGATTTTTGTTCACTGAACCTTGTATGTTTTATAATTTTAGACTGTGAATGTATGTCCAGTGAACCTTTATCTGTGAGGCTTGTATTCGAGGTATGACCTTTAGGAGGTTTTACATTTGCCTCTGTCAGATTCTTCAGGGTTCAAAAATGGGGGTTAATTTTACATGAATCACTCAGTGTTGGAGTTTTGGAGCCACAAGTGTAAGTCCCAAACCCATGCGAGGGCATGTCTTGATAGTGCATTCTGACAGGAGACTTTCTCATTCCTCACTTAAACCCAGACTGAAATAAATGTCCTTGTCATCTTTCAGTGGGTGGATTCATTTAAGGACCTCTCTAATCACTGAAAATAGAGTTCTTTAAGTCTCATTCCAGCTCCCAGCTATTTGCAGAGCCAGCGCCGTATTTTCTTTCTCCGTATTTATACAGTATTCGTGAGCCAAGTTTTGAGCTACTAGAGGATAGACATCCTCTTCCCATCTCCTGCTTCCCCCTCCTCAGACAACCACACTCTTACCTCCTTCATGCTGTTCCCATTTTCAGAGATTTAGCTCCTGAAAATTTTCCACACTTTCTTGTGAACTCATTTTTGCATTTAAAAATATGTTTGGTATATCTCATCTAACATTTCTAATTGTTTTATAATTTGAGTTTCTACAATTTACTGTATTGTTAGCAATGTCATCCCTAGATATACTAAGAAATAAATCACTAAGGAATTGTTCACTAGGTTAAATCATTTTGTTATGTGAAAGTGGTCATATTAGTTGGCTAAAGTGCTAAAGAGATTTAGCTATGGTTAACATATAACCACCTCAAAAATGGAGAATGGGGGACTTCCATTAACAGAGAACAACATGAGGGCCTTTGAGGGAGGAGAACATCAGATTGCACAGTTGATGGGAGCCTTGGAGATGAAGGTATTCATTCATTAGTCATTTGATGTGTGTTTACTGTAATCTAGAAACTGCTGGAGATGCAGTTCCCACTCCTACAGCTTACCTTCCGGTGCTCAGGGATGACACAGTGAACAGGAAACAAATATTAAGTAACATAGTAGTAGACGATGATAAAGGCTTTGGAGAAGTGGAGATAAGGGGAGGCATTTGCTTCCACTGAAGAAATAACAATTGAGCTGAACCCTAAATAAGAGTCAACCTTGAGAAGAGATAAGAGAAGAGCTCCTAGGCAGGAAGACTGCCTGCAATTCAGCTGGAGGGAACTCAGATAAGACACTGGAGCATACAGGGGGTCCCAGGAACACAGACAGCAACTGCTAGAGTTAGTCCTAGTTGGGACTCTGACCATACCTTTCCTGTTCTCCAATCCCCAGCTTTTCACATGTTGCCTAATCCTTTTACCAGCTGTCCTATTCAATATCCTCTTTAAGCAAGTTGTCATCTGTCTACCACATCAAATAATTCTGAGCGCCCACATGAGCCATAAGGACACCTAGAACACCTGCTTCTGGGGGATTTTGGACCTCCTCCTCCAAATCCTCAGAGCTTCTGCAATTAATGACTCTTCTCTATCAGTTCTAACACCTGCTGTGTTCTTAAAAATCTATTTCTGTCTATGTTCACGCAAATAACCATTGAAAATATTCTGGCATAATAAATTTCACATTTTCTATTATGGTTTTAGAAAACAAAGACAGTGCCGAGATATTGATAGGAAAGCCACTAGCTTTAGTTGTAAAATTCCCATACTTTTGCTACATTTAGATCCGCACAGTTCTACTTCAAATTAACAAGAACAAATATGTAAACATACATGTAAACATGTGTACTTATACGACAGTATTAAAAGAAAAAAAGGAGAATTTTATTGAGTCTTAAAGTATTATTAACTATATGCTCTAAACAATATCTTAAATTATTGCTTACTTGATTTTACTTCATTTTCACAATAATCATGAGAGATGAATCATATTATTCCCTTTCTTTTACAGCAAACTGAAAACTGAGTCCAAAAGGGGACTGATTTGTCCATGAAGTTGCAGCAGAAACTATTTCTGAGAATGGTGTAAGGGTGAAATTTGAAGCCCATCTCTGTACTAAGGAAACAGCATCAATATTTGCACCTTAAATTGGTTTAATTCAATATTTTCAGTAATTTCCTACCATCAGTAAGAAGTCTCTTGGACATGAGTTTTCTTCGAAAATAAACAAACATTCAGTGACTAAAATCCATTACTGAATACATCAATTTTGATTTCTAAAAAATATTCAGACATAATTGTATTTTGTTTTCCTTATTTGTTGAAGGCCTTTCCATAGGAAATCAGGATCTTCTCTGAGTTTTATGATGGGAGAGTTTTAGGAGACATTCCCCACATTATCTAGAGTTCTTTTCATTAATCCATTGTAGAACAACTGAAAATAGACCTAGAGATGAGTGCTGAAAACGTTAAAGTTAGATATGAAAAACATTCAGTGGGAGGAGTGTCCAGCACAGCTGTTTACCCAGGACACAGTCTTCATTTAATATTCGCGTCAGTGCCGCAAATGGAGGGCTGTCTGCAATACTAGGATTTGAGAAGTGCCTTTTCTCGGGAACAGAGTTGCCTCAGTGCCATCACCATCCTGCTCATCCTGTCAGACAATTTTCTCTCCACACATCACAATAATTTAGAACACAAAGCATGGACTGACAAGCTTTCTGAGGTGTCTATGTCACATTTCAAGTTTTGCTTTACTTATTCTAGTTAAATTTCTTTAATTTGCATCCTTGATGTCAATGAACTGTGTTCTGTGCCTGTAAAACACATCGATCAGGAAAATAAGCTGTATATAAAATCACATACATTGGCTTTCCAACCATGCGTCCTCTGAATGGTTAAGATTTTGGAGGAAAAAAAATCTTAGAAAGGAAAAATGGCCCTTGGAAGCAAAATAATGATCAGAATATAAGGTCTCCCAAACATCCTCTCTGTATTCACTAAGTCTTAGGTGTCATGGAAATAAATCAAAATCTCAGAAGCCATGGTCACGTTGTCATTTGATTGGGGAAATGGATATAGTATTTGTCACACACAAAAAAATTAGGGGAGGACCATGAAAGGCAGTATAATTTTTAACTTGGGTCAGTCAGTAAAATGTCTTTTCCTATGTCCCTACTTTTAAATTCCTCCCTTAGAGAAGGATTTGAAATCTGAAATGAAGAGAACATATTATAGAAATTAGAAATTTTCTATATTAATAGTAGCTAGTGTCTATACCAAGCTGTATACCAAATGTTTTATTTGTAATTTCTCATTCTTCATCCTCACAACTACCCAGGAAATCTGGTACTTCTAGTGAGTCCATTTGACAGGTAAGGAAACAGGTGTTGAGGACTTAATGTTTTTGCCCAAGATCATATATAGTCAGGAAGGAATGAGATCAGATTCGAACCAAAGTCATTTCACCCCAGGATCCCAGTGCTAAGTCACCAGTAAATGGAATATTGCTTGCCCACTACATGCAGGGCTTTTTTCTAGGTAAGTTTCTAGGAATCTCAAGTGTCTAGGAAGGAAGGAAGTCAAGAGTCTGGGAGAAGGAGGAATGACGCAAAGTCCAAAATCCTTTGCCTCCTTCTTATGAACCTTTATTTTGTGACTCAGTTTATTTTGTAACCTAATCATGAACTGCCTGACATTTTTTCTACGTGAACCCTGGACTCACTGTGATCTATCTAAAGAATCTTACCTTCACATCTCCATGCCTTTATTACTTGACTATACTGCTCTCTTCTCGGAAGTCTCCCATGCAAATCAGTTTCTCTTTAGATGATTTGTAATCATTTTCCCTGGAATTCCCCTTTCTCTGGACTCTCTGCAATCCTTCCCTCCTCTCACAATAACTGCTGTGAACCAGTCATAACTCTGTATGCTTCACATCTATTGCTGATACAAGACTCGAGGATAGCTAGTAGAATGTTCTGGGAAAAGTAGAAGAAAATGTTAAGACCCCAAGGAAGGAACATGCTAAGTGTATCAAACCACAAGGAGGTCAGCAGCATCTATGAAGAGTAGGGCAAAAATTATCTGAGGGTTCAAGGACAGCAATCTTTCCATGTCTTTAGGCTCCACTTGATAACTCTACATGCAGGTTTGCCTAGGGCAGTGGTTCTTTGGAATCTTATCACTATAGCTTTTCCAGTATCACATGTAATCAGAACTGGCCATGGATGTCACAGAGCAGATGGACCCTTCCCAAACTGTCAGGGAAAAAAGCACGGGGAAAATGATTGGTACTCTCATGGAGACTATAGATAAAAAAGGGGAAAAAGGAAAAGGGAATAGTTTTATATACACATGCATAGAGTTAATATGAACTAACAAGCAGAATTCCTATGCAGATCTCCTCAAAATAAAAAATCAAAAAGGAAGAAGATATAACAACTCTAATTTTGTAGGACCCTAATAATATAATTTCGCAGCAACCTAATAATATAGCCTTGAAATATATAAAATAACAATTTCAAAACTAAAAGGATAGATAGAGACATCTATAATAAAAATGGGAGATTTTAACACATCTCTTTCACAACAGGATATAAAAGCATACAGGCAAAAATAGTAAAACTGAAGATTTGAACTGCATGATTCACAAATTTGATACAACAGATCCATACATATTGAAAAGTGTACACAACAATTGTAGACTACACATTAGTTTTAGGTACATATAGAACAATTTAAAAAAATTTGACAGATATACATATGATGAAGTGTTAGCAAACATCAAAAACTGAAATAATACAAGTTATGTTCGCTAACCACAGAGTAATTAATCTGCTAATAAATAACACAAATAATAATAAAATACTAAATAATGTAGTGGTTGAAACCAAATACCATAATTGAATTCAAATATAATTTTAACTAACACATTGAAAATATAACTTAACAAATCTTGTGAACTGCATCCAAAACTCTGCTTCAAGAGAAATTTATATGCTTCAAGGGAAGTGTATCTTCTAGAGAAGGAAGAAAACTGAAAATAAATGACTTAAGTATCAATTTCAAGAAGTTACAAAAAGTATAACAAATCAAAGAAGTAGAGAAGTTAAATAACAAAGAACAAAACAGAAACTAATAAAACAAACATGCAATGAACTCTATTAATCCAAAAGTTCCATATTAAAAAACAAAGGCTATTCAGTTAGCAAACATTTGGCTAGTCTGGTCAAGAGAAAAAGAGAGAGAAAGAGAGGGAGGAAGAGAATGTACAAACAAAAATATTTTAGGAATGAAAAGAGCATTGTTGAAAAGAACATGCCTATGTGAATAATTTTATGCTAATAATTTTGAAAGCTTAGATAAGTTGGGAAAATTCATAGAAAATCCTAGTGCACCAAAATGGACACAGTGAGAAATAGAAGGATTGAAGTAATCCAATAGCTATTAAAGGAACTGAGCTTATAATTAAAAGATTTCTTATCCTTGATGCTTTTCTAGTAAATTCTACTAAATATTTAGACAAGTAATAACATCAGTCTTACACAAGCTTTTCTAAAGAATAGCAAAAAGTACTTTTTATATGACCCACTAAAATCTTGATCTCTAAGCCTTTCAAGGACACACAAGGAAATAAATGAAGGCCACTCTCTTTTATGAACTTGCATGAAAAAATTCTAAAACATAATAATAAATCAAGGCCAGTGATAGATAAAAAATAATGACATATGACCAAACCGTTTATTTCGGATATATAAGATTGGTTTGAAATTCAAAAATCAATGTAATTTGCCACAATAACAGATAAAAGAGAAAAAACACTATGACCATTTCAATAGATATAGAAAAGATTTGATAAAATCCAACATTCACATGTAATGAAAACTCTTGCTTTCCCAGGTATCCAGAAAAACTCACAAAGAACATAGTAGTTAGATATTGAAAGCTTTTCTCCTAAAATTAAGAACAAGACAAATGTGGCTACTGCTATTGACATTGTATTAGAAGTTCTAGCCACTGTAACAAGGTAAGCAAACAACAGCAAAAGACAGAAAGAAATCAACCCTATCAGTACTGGAAAGGAAGAAGAAACAAATCACTATACAGCTATTATATAGCTACACTTTTATTTGTAGAAAAATCTGAATCATCTACCCTAGAATGGATAGGAAAATTAAACAACATGAATACACAATCAATAAACAAAATGATGTATTTTTTTCTATGTATAATTACATTTCTATATACTAGCAATGAGAATTAGAAAATATTAAGCATAATACCATCTATAAACAGTAGATAAAAATATCATCTAAGAACCATTCTAAAAAATGTTCAAGACCTCTACATAGAAAACTACATGAAACATTGTTGGGTGAGATTCAAGATCAATGAAAGGAGAAAAATACTAAAAATGTTGTTTGTTGCCACACCTAAAAGTAGTGGATTGGCACAGCCTGGTGGAGTAGCAATTAGGTCAGTCACCTCTGAAGGAGGCAGGCCACATGCCCCTGGGTT
The DNA here is from genome assembly GCA_004363575.1 of Solenodon paradoxus. Taxonomy (NCBI): domain Eukaryota; kingdom Metazoa; phylum Chordata; class Mammalia; order Eulipotyphla; family Solenodontidae; genus Solenodon; species Solenodon paradoxus. The sequence goes on from RJWH01006335.1 coordinate 20,677, forward strand.
CCAGTCTTGGGCCTGGCAGGGGTGGGGTGGGGTGGGGAGGAGAGCAGGGGTGGGCCTGTGGGGACAACCAGTATGAAGAACTAAATGGAAAATAAAGTGCTTCTTCCTGCTTTCTTGCCTGCTTCTGGCTTCATTCCTGCCTACACCTTTAAAAAAAAAAAGCACTGCATTAACTCAGCAATAGTTCTCTCATTGCGTATTAGTCTGTGGGCTAACAAGGGCTCAGTGGTACATTTCTGCTGCTTTCATGGGGGTCTCTCATGCAGCATCAGTTAAAAGGCAGCTGGAACTAGGACATCTAACATGGCTTCACTCACTGTCTGACACTTTAGTGGGGACCGCTGGGAGACTGACTTAAACTGGAATGACTAGATTTTTCTTTCTCCTTATGTAACCCATGGCTTCCCTTCTTCATATGGTCTTTCTGTATTATCTCTCCAGCTGGGTAACTAAGCTTGTTGTAGGATAACTTAGGAATCCTAAAAATAGAAGCTGCCTGTCTTTGTTAAGGCTTGTGCCCAGACTGGCATGATGCTGATTTGGAAATATTCTTGTACTTAAAGTAAATCACAGAGTTAACCCAGGCTTGATGTGGTTGGTGACTGATTCCTGAAGGGCTTGGGTACAGGGAGGTATAATTCCTTGGAATCAATGTTTAGAGATAGCTGCTACAGTGTAATTTCTGGTCTTCAAGGTTTCATATATCTTGCAGGTAAAAATACGCTGAACTTTCTCTAAACTTCCAAAGCCTCACTTTGTGATGGCACCAGCTCAAACACTATCTTGTCATCTAATATGTTCAAATTTAGATGGGGCTCTTCAAGTGTTTTCCTACTCGGGTGTGAATTCTTGGGTGCAGATACTGAATTGTGCAGATTATGAATTTAAAAGACAAGTTATCTCTGCCCTTCCCAACACTCACACACTCACAAACACACATAATCACAAACACACACACACATATATGCTCAACATATATTCATAAGCTAAGGATAGTATAAGCAAAACAGACACTTGCATTCAAAGGCAGTTATAAATAGGAGGCACAGTGCAGTTCCAAAATCCACTGGTTTCATGACGACGACCATGCTTCTTGGAGTGGTTTTCCACGGCTTTCGACTCACCCCTCTGGAGAGCCCTCTGAGACTCCTGCACTAGCAATGACCCATGTTTGCAGCTGAGAAACTTTCCTAATTTGTTTCCTCCCCATAGAAGTTTGAGGACCCAGAGGCCACTTTGCATTTTGGAATGTCCCTGCCCAAGCTAATACAATTCTTTAAAAAGTTTTGTGGGTTTCTGATGTATCAAATGATAAATAAAAGTTGCTTTCTACTTCTCTGCTTCACTTACCTATTGCTTTTTAATAAATTCCCCAAACTAAGTGACTTAAAATAATACATTGCTATTTTTTCTAATTCTATGGATTTTCTGGAAAATACTGATAAATTGAACTACATTAAAGTTATAAAGAACTTTCAAAATATCAGTAAGAGATAGATAACCTTAAAAGAGATGGGGGTGGGTGGGTAAATAAGCGCTTCAGAAAACCATATCTAAATGACCAGTACAGTCGTCCCTCGCTATATCGCAGTTCACTAATTGTGGCTTCACTGTATCACAGGGTTTTTTTTTTTTTTAAATATATCTGATTCTGTATTGCGGAATTTTCTCTATGTCATGGGATTTTGCGGTGTGCTGTACTTCGCTAGTGAGCACCCACATAGAATTTTATATGTTGTTAAAATTACATAAGTTTAAGAGTGTAGAAAGTGTTTACAAGAGTGTGGGAAGGGTTTATAGGAGAGTAGGAAGGGTTTAAAAGCCTTAAAATATATATAAATAATAAAATAAATTATAATGCCTCTACTTCGTGGATTTTCACCTATGGCAGGGGTCTCTGGAACATAACTCCCACGACAGATAAGGGATTACTGTAAATATATAATGGAATGCTTAATTTAATTAGTCATCAGATAAATTAAAATTGAAGCTATATCAGTGCATACCCCAGGACCTACTAAAATTAAATGCGATATACCTATGACCCAGCAATTTCACTTCTAGGTATGCATCCACCAGAAATGTATACATACAAGCTCACCAATAGACATGTCTATAGATGTTTATAACCGTGTCCTTTTTAATGCTTTAAAATGAAAATGCTAGTATCCATCAGCACTTTAAAAACAAACAAATCAACCATGTGATGCGGTCATAACTAAGACACTTTGCAGCAATGAAAATAAATGAATTGCTACATACAACAAAGTGGATTAATTTCACTAGTGTATTAAGCAAATAAGATACAAAATAAAAAGCATAGACTGTATTTCATTTATATAATGTCCCCCCCCACACCCCACCCTGCAAAATAAAAAGCATCAGAACCACCTAACAGGGAGGACTGGTAATATTCTGTTTAATGACCAAGGAGATGGCTACACCCATTGTTATTTTTGTAATAATTCACTGAGTTATGCACCTAGAACAAAAGTTTATTTCAAAGACGAGGAAATATTTAAACATCTTTCTTTAATAGAGCATCAGAAGGGAAATAATCGGTTCTCCTTGGGAGAGGCTTCATAGCTGAATTATGAAAAAGGAAATGTGCATGGGGCCAATGGGGCAGGGGAGCGGGGGTGAGAAGCAAAGTATTCTGTGATTAAGGATTCCTTGATTCCCAGAAGTGAAAGAGTGAAACAATTTGCCATAAAGCAATTTCATGTGAGCGACTATGAGGATGGGAGAATGAGATAAGATTGAAGAGATAGGAAAGGTCTGAGCCAAGTAATTCAGATTTTTATCATGCTACAGGACCATAGTGAGAAGTAATTTTAAGTGTAGAAGTGTTGATTATGATTCGCACTTTAAAAAATCAGGCTGACTGCAGGGTGGATTGGAAAGATTGGCCTGCTTCATGGTGTCCACCTCCACACATTTTTTTCTAAGTTCTCCTTTCACCCAACTGCAAAGACTGTGTGAATAAGAGATCAGATTATAGTTCCAGAAAACAATGATGCTCACAGAGGTCTTGTGAGTCTCTTTGTTGTCCATCTCATTAGCACCAGCAAATCACCGATGATCAGAACTGGATGACAGGCACAACATTCTTGGTGGAAATCACTCCCTATGACATACCTTGATGGTGATGACTGAACAATAGTCCAAAACCAAAATATCAGGAAAGACACGTAGTCACTAAAAGTATCTGCCTATGCATTAATTTGCTACAACTAGCTTTTCCTGTCCTTCATCAAGTCAAAACTAGTTATTCCTAGCTTTTTCCATTTCAAAACCAGTTGTACCTGTTATAATACTTTAGCTCTTTACAAAGATATATTTCCCCACTTTGCAAACTGAGAAAATCTACCTTGTTAAAGTCACCCTGGTGGAAACATAAAAAACATATAAATAGATGTTCAAGCTCACTATTAATTGGAGAAATGCCAATTAATGTGAAATATTATTTCATAGCTATCATAATGGCAAAGACTCAAAAGTCTAATAATGCAACTGTGGGAAAAAGGAAACTCCTGTACAAAGGAGACGATATTGGAAATTAGACCATTCTGGAGTGAAACTTGTTAATACCTTGTAAAGTTAAAGATATACCTATTCAGCAACCAGAAAAGCCACTTTTAGAAACCATGCAGAGAATTTCAGTCTGTCTTTAATGAAAAACCAAGTTATAAAAACATCCCAACTTGTTGCAGATCATTATTTTTGTAAAATACAATAAAACTAATTCATAAAACAAATGAAATTTAAAAGCAGTCATAAAAACACAAGCCTGAATAATTTTTATTATTAGATTCAAAGGACATAAAAGTATTCAGTAGCTCAGCAGAATTGTTTTGTTTTTTAAGAAAGGTATAGGCAGCAGTGAAGGCAAGTAGGCAGGCAGGCAGGAGGAGAGGGATGAGGCATAAGAGTTTTAGTTATTTTTCATGTTGGTTGTTCCTACCAGTTCCAGGTTACAAACCCAGAGTCCCTGGGATGTATGTGGACTGTGCCAGCTGGGGGCAGAGGACTTATCCACTAGGCTACCAGGGCATACCCTAGCATTGATTTTAAGGTTTCTAATTGCTTATTCTTAATTCTCATGCTTATCTAGTCATAAGTGAATAGCAGACTGAGGCCCACAGCTGGAAAAATACTGTCATAGGTAAGTAACCTACAAGAATAAGGAGATGCATTTAAGGAAGTGATTTCACTGTGGCACTATTTTAAATATTAAAAAAAAAATAATTCACTACCCCAGGGGAAATAAACATGATAGATATACAGTCAAATATGGTATAACAATTAAAATGAATAAACTAGATTTATTCACATAGGAATCTTAAAGACAAAATATTGACTAAAAATTATAAAATCTTCTGTGATGTCATTTAATCAGTTTCAAAAATGCTCCAAACAACATTTGATGCATATTTATGCATATGAATTTATTTTTCAAAAATAAGGAATGGGAGAGGAGATTATATACCTATTTCAGGATAGCAATTTTTCTCTGAGAAGTTGAGAAGGAACAGGAGATTAGTAGACTTTGGTTTTATTCATAATGTTTTATTTCTATAGAAAATTGAAACACATACATAAATATTTCTTAAATCTAGGTATTAAGTATACGGGTACCATGTTTTTTCCTTTTTAAAAATATCTGAGTTATTTTATAATTTTTACTAAAAAAAGGCAATGATTACAGTTTAAGAAATTTATTACATCTTTGAAAAACTGAAGTGTTTAAGTGTCATAGTTTATTTGGTGAACTACAGGTAGCTTTAAAGATAAAAAAATAATCACATGGCACTGTTTTTCTTAAGATGGTTCACAGCAAAATTAAGGTGAAGGTACAGACATTTCCCATATACTTCCGCCCTCACACAGGCATAGCTTCCTCCATTGTCAACATCTCCCACCAGGGTGGTGCGTTTGCTAGAACTGATGAACATACTTTGATGATCACAATGACCCAATGTTTATAGTTTACAGCTTGTGCTTGGTCTCATATATCCTATGAGTTTATATAAATTTATTAATCATATACTTTCCCTTTCAAAATTCTATCTTAAAAGTGGAATGTTCCAGACTTAGCAGAAATAATGGAAAAAACTGCCCTCTCTGAATACACACACACAGTCTGTGTCTCAGTCCAACCTCTTGGTGTAATAACCTATGTGAATTTCAGTAAGGCCCTCATCAGAGAGGAAAACTTCAGCATCTTCATTATAAAAGAATTTAGCTCACAGAGGTGGGGAATTGACAAAAGCTACAAACTTATTGAACTAAGACATTGCTTTCATTAGAAAAGTCCCAAGTCAGTTAGAAACAAACATGAAAAATGCTCCTTGTTTCTTCAAGTCTACATTTCAGACATTTAAATCAGTGTGTTCCATGCTGCCTCTTCTCCAACAGTCAGCTGAGAGATCTGTGGTCCATAGGAAGCAGGGAAAGAACGCTGGCTTTGAGGTCAGGCAGACCTTGGTGGGAGCTGTTCTGTGCTGTGAGCTCTGTGACCTTGGACCCCCATTTATACAACTGTAAGTATGGGGAAGACTAAATTACAAAGCAGAGTCCCTGGTCCATGATGGACATGATGAGTGTCTGATGAATGTTATTTTCTTTCACTTTCCATAACTGCTAAGGACAGAGCTTTTGTGACCCCATTCCTGCCTTGAGTTGATGGGATAGACATGTAACACATAATTGCAACAGAGTGAGACAAGGCCCAAAATAGATATGTGTGGGTACTCGGAAGTAGTTGAAAAAGAAGTAAATATTATGTATTAAGTCACTGTGTCTTTGACAGATATTTTTGTACAACATTATTATGGCCATAGTTGACTGATACACCACCTACATGAAAGCTTTTCAAGCCACTCTCTCCTTGTAGACCTGAGCCACATCCACTTTCGTTCCCATTGTACATATGTCTTTTTCTCTGCCTCAAGTTCCTTGAGGGCAGGTATCAGGGGTTATTTGACTTTATCTCTATGACCCTTAACATGATTCTCAGAATATTGTAAGTCTGTAATATGTTTATTGTATGAAAAGAAACAAGTGAACAAGAGGATACAAGAAACACACTATTCCAAGTTTGTTACCTTGAAGCGGGGTGGGGGTGGAAGGTCCGAGCAGGGTGGAAGGAAAGAACAGATTTCTGCATGGCTACAGGCTACAAATGTCATCAAAAACATAAGAGACCAAGTTCTGACTGGATAAATTATATTTTTCAAGCATAAATGTTCTGGTTTTCAGAATGCGCTGCTGTAATTAAAGAAACAAATTTCTTTCAAAGTAATAACAGATTGGCAGTTGCTTGTCATTATGTACTCCCTCAAATGATGTATACAAAAAAAAATAACATCTCATAGGAAGAATGAAAAATGAGCCGAGTCTTGCTTATTTGTTGACTGGCAGTCCACGTGGCAGTGATTTGGGTGTCTGTCTTGCATATTTGCTCCTGAATCTCCAGGTCACCAATCACTTACATCATAAAGTCAGGGCTTCTGTCAGACTTCAAGACATCTCCAAGAAAATTACAAGCTTTCATTCTTTCTCCACCCTTTGCATCACAAAAGCTGTCACATCACTGCGTTTTCCAGCTGAGCCTTGGGTTGTAATTATAGTCATTGACATAAGAATGCTTCCAAAAGAGAGGCTTATTTAATAGAAGAAACTCACATGTACAAAGACAAGACTGCCAGCACAGAAATAATGATTGAACACTGATAGTTTAAAACATGAAAACTACACACTGAATGTGGCAAAGAGTTGGCTTACACCATGTGCCTTCCTGTCCTAAGCATTTATAATAGCAAAGAGATTTCTTTTCAACTGTTGGAACCCTTTCTTTTGCTTTACATATGTTTATTTCCTTTCATTCTATTTCATTTAAAAGATGACACCTGTAAATTATGGCTGAAATACAAGATTGAAATGTTCAATGACTTAACGGCTCATTGTGGGGACAGGAACTGGAGGCTGGAAGGGGGAAACAATAGACCATGATGACTTCACTTAGAATCTTTTCTACTCACAAATGACTTTTAAGTTCTTGATGTAAGCCATGACACAGACATAGCTCTGTAGAGCTGACAGAACAAATAGGAGACTCTGGAATGAAATTTTTTTTTTTCATGACAGTGTGAATGAGTAAGTGGATGAAGGAATGATCAAATGAATGATGAATGCTGCAGTCTAACCCTTCGCTCTCATGCTCCTTGATCATCCTCACTTGATCACCCTGTACTCCTGTGGCAATTAATGACTTGCTATTTTTCCAGCATCAGATTTCCTGCTGCTGTAACTTTTGTCTTCCTTATGTCCTCATGCAGCCCACCCTTGCCAGGCAAGTTGCTACTCAACCTTCAGGTCATAACTCAAGCTTCATGTCCTGGCATCTATACATATTTAATGGCACAAAACTTACTATGTTGCAATTTTCCCAACTCAAGTACAAGAACCATGTATTTTACTCATTGTAACTAAGCAACTGGATTGGTACCTGACACATAACAAGTATTCATTAAGTGACCACTAAATAGCAATTATGTTACCTGACTGTCCCAGCGCCTTCCAAATCAGACTTTAAATTATGTCACTGTGGGGTGATTTCTTCTAGTTCTTTATTTAGGCGTCTTCCTTTCCTAGCACACACCAGTTCCTCACCCTGCCCCAGAACTAATCAAGTAGCGAGAGGACTAACACACATTTCTAGGTGCTAGGGTTAAGAGGAGGGGAAGAAAACATTTGAAACAATTTTATTTGGGGATGGCAGCATCAGATTTACCAGTGGGAAAGAAACACAGTAGTTAAGGGAGAACAACATTTTGAGCAGACAAGAAGTCACTGTATTCCAAAAAAAAAGTTATTATAGATTATTACAGATTTGAACTAGATCAGAGCAGGTAGGAATCAAATTGAGGCTATTTATTTCAGAGATAGCATTTATGGAATTTGGTGACTGACTACAAGAGGTACAAAGCATGGAAGGAGTCGGGTGACTCCAGGGTAGTTAGTTTGGGAAAACTGTATGTCTCACTACAATGGGGGAGGAGTGCAGAAAGAATAAATTTACCAGTAGAAGGGACAAGGCCCCCAAGTTCAGTGTTGCTTCTGTAGCCAAAGAGGAACCTGTGGATCACCCAGAAGGTAAGTACTCACCTGTAGCAGTTGTCTTGGTGCTAAGCAGAGTAATGTGGATTGAAGACAGAGATTTCAGTGTCGTGAGCAAGCAAGTGAAAGTTGAAAGTTGGGTGATGACTTATTATTCCCAAGGATATTAAATAGAGTGTAGCTTCTTTGGGGCTGGAGTAGGAAGCAATTAAATGGGAATTTCCCTACCTGAATATATCAGAGAGTTAAATGACATGCCTTCCATTGCTAAAGATTTTAGTAGCAGTTTTACAAAAGTGAGACTTATCCCCGCAGAGATGGCTGTGTAGAATTTGAAAATATCCCTGTATGTGTCTGATATATTCTCCCATCTTGAGAACCAATGAGATATACTTCTATACTCACACTGGAAGACCTATTTATGTATTTGACTCTCCTACTAGATTTTGTACCATTTGAGGGCAGGAATTTTATCTTACTCAAATCTATATCCCCAGTACTTAACACAGTATCTGGCACACAAGCATTCACATGTTTTATGAGTCAAATGATGTCATTTATTGTTGATTCCATGAGGTACGGTTTGACAATGACATTTTAAATGTAAAAACAGGAGACCTCACCGGATTAAATGACTTAGTCATATTATATAGCTAGTAAGTGGTTCAGCAAATTGCCCCAATGTCAATTCAATGTTCTTCCACTATAGCACATTGCTCTCTGTTCATTCCTAAATAGGCCAGTACCATCAAATGGCAGGCTAGGAGGATCATTTAGTAGCTGACTGTACCATTTGTGGAAAAGCTTACTAAATGAAACTCAAAATGTCTGCTAGGATTCGTGCAACTTTCTTTCTTATTCTCTCATAGATGTCTTGAAATACCAGTGAAAACAGTATGAAGATAGGTACTATTTCATACAGAACTCACTGCAGAAAAGTACTCAGGTTAGTTGGGAAAATATCAGTATGAATGACTAACTGAAGGAAAAGTGTGTGTCACCATTCTTGATAAGCCTCACCCCTTTTATCTGATTAAATAAAGAGTTTGTTTTCACATGTTTCTTGTATGAATTTTTTTTTTTTCCAAACAGGAAATGAAAACTTTTGCTGTTCTGCTTAACCAAAACATTGAATATATATATCTATATCTATCTATCTATATATATCCTGTATTTAATATTTAGTATATACACTCATAAAAAAGAGGAAACTGCTGAGAAAGGAGTGGGTGCTAGAGAGGAAATTTTATGATTGAAAAACAGAGAGAGTGGCTGTTTGGAAACCTTTGCTTCTCTGTGGTTTCTGAACAAACAGTTCCTGACTTGGAAACACCTAATTAATACCTATAAGATAACGTTGACTCAGTGAGTCAGAACTCCTCTGAGAAAGTGCTATGAAAAATCTAGCAGCTTCCAGACAGCCTCTGAATCTAAGAGTGGAGAAAGGAAGACCCTGAAAAGATAAGAGAGTTATTTAAGAAGGTATATTCCCATAAAGGGGATTCTGATTAGAGCTCTTTGTGAAATATGCTTCCATTCAGAAGAGGTGCAAAGCATTAGGAGTGTCAAGGACCAGCCATCACTCAAACTTGATTGGAATTAGTATAATCTGTTTGTTTTCTAAAAAAAATACTAGTGCTTCGACATTGAGGGAGTTGAGTTGGGGGAGCATGACCCATTTGTGAAGAGCTAACGGACACAGGTGACATGACACAGGAGAGCAGCACACAAAGAAAAAATAGTGCCAAAGACCAAATTTGCCAATACACTGTATTTGTTAAGGACTGACAGTGAACCAGCAAAGAAGGAATTCTCTTTTTCTACAGACTAGAAAATTCCTGGAGCTTCCTTGGCTAAAACACCCCTTCCCCTTCACTGTGCTTCAAGGTTATTCCTTTGCCCTCTTCCTATAATGGTTGATTTTGTAGTTATCTGTTGTTTTTTTAATAAATTGTAGAAACATTTTTTTAAAGCCTGGTAAACCTATAGTTTTTCTTTTCAGTATTTTTCAGTCCTTGCACATTTATATTTCCATTTAGACTTTTTTAAAATTGAGGTAACATGGATTTACAAAACTGTAAGTTTTAGATATTCAGACTTTCTCTTCATCATATGTGATAACACATCATGCTCGCCATCAAATTTCTAGTAGTCCTCTACCTGACCCCTTGATTAAAGCCTGTAAGAGGGAAATAACATTTAACATGAATCAAATGTACTGGCTACTTTAACATTGTAACAATCTTGTAAGGCAAGAACTTTATCATTCCTGGGAACTCACGACTTAGAAAGTTAAATATTTCATTCATAGACATAAAGCAGCAAGAACGAGAACAGACATTCAAATCCACATTGGTCTACATCAAAATTTTTCCTCCAGAGACTGCCTATCTCCCTTGATGCCCAGAGTCATATCTTGCACGTAGTTTTCCCTTCATACTACCAAGCGTGATAATGTACAGATGGTAAGTGCTTGAGACATCTATACTCAATTGATTTTGAGTTTATCCATCTTTCTTTGGGGCCATCTGTTTTTATTGACTTACTGCAGGGTATCATTATTAAATGAGAACATTTGTTAGTAGGGGTGCATCAGACACAAATCCTGTTTACCTTTTGAGTTTCTCTCAACAGCCGCACTCCTACACACCTGTACTCCACCCCACTCGGCTTCTGGATGGAAGTCACACACTTCAGGACAATGGAGCTGCCTATTGGATATCTCTCAAGGGACAGATGACACCACTAAAATCTGGGGGAACTGGGTGCTGGTGGAATGAAAAACAATCAAAAGTAAGTGAGAGAGCGTAGGGAGTCAGACATATAAGCGTTGCCCTTTCTTGTAATCCTTGTGGGACAAGTGGCAAGTGCTAGAGAACAGAACCACTCTCAGCAAAGTACTGCGTTTTTGGACTAGTTGGGAAGTCGCAGGTGCAGAGCCTCTACCTGCTTCACCTGGTCTTGCATTTTTCCTTATCCATTTCTTTTTCCCCCTTAACTGCACCCCCTTAGGCTTGCACCTCTCAAGTAAAATATCAGCACTGTGGCAAGGAAGCAAGAGAGACATCATAATACATGTGTAATTTTATATACCTAGCAGCAGAGACATGAGCTCTAGAAAGAAATACATTCGATGACTCTAAGTCATGGCTGGAGGCTTTAATATACCTCACCCAGAAGCTGATAGAAAGATTTCAAGAACTCTTCAAGAAGATGAGAGATAAAGTCAATAAAAAAGCAAGGCTATACTGAATTTAAATGAGAAAAAAAGAGGCACAATCTGTACCAACATCTAGAGTTCAGAATCCTATTAAACAATTCTAACTTTTCTATGGAAACATAGAAATACCCCCAAATACCCCATTTTAGGACATGACAACTTTATAAGTAGGAGAGAGGCCAGTCCTCAAAGTCGGGGTGCAGCAGCATGGCACCTACAATTCCCACGTGCAGGGACTCACTGGCCCCAAGTTCACGACTCACTCTACCAGTAAAATCTCCCAAGGAATCCAAGTACTTGGATTGAAGCTTGGTCAGAACCCACACTGTGCTCTCAGAAGAGAAAGTAGAGCTTAAAGGTCCTTGGTCTTGGCTCCAGCTTCTCACTTCCTTACCTCTACTTTTTTAAGCCCAGTTATGACTCTACTTTTCAAACAAAGTTAACTGCAGTACTTCAGAGTAGTGTGGGAAAGTTTTTTTGTTGATGTTGTTTGAGGTAAATTTCATTTACAACATGGTTAGATATGCAGATTTACTCTTCATGAAATGTATGATAACACAGCACACTCACCGTCAAATTTCTAATAGTTCTCCACCGCTGTCCATTCTCCCCACTACTCTTTGTTCCCAGCCCTGCCCACTTCCCCTCTGGCAACCTCAGCTCTGTTGTCAGTGTCCAAAGGTTAGTTTTAGTTTTATTTTGTCTGTTCTTTTGCTTTGTTTCTTTATATTCTACATCTAAATGAGATCATGCAGTATTCATCTTTTTACTTCTGATTTATTTCTATTAGCGTACACTCCTCTATTTCCACCCATGTTGTCGCAAATGGCAGAATTCATCTTTGTGTGTGCGGCGATGCATTATTCCCTTGGGAATATATACCACCTCTCTCTATTCCTTCATTTGTCTGTCAATAGGTACGTAGTTTGTTTCTGATAAAGTTGTTTTGATGCTAATGCTTTTACTGAATTACGCATTTGAAAGTCTTTGTGGTTTTTTTGCCATGAATAAGCATGAAATGTTACCTTGTCACAGTTTTTCCTTTTTATTATATATTTGGTTACTATTAGTCTGAATTCCTTTATTCCTCCCTGAACAACTTTGGAGTTTTCTGGTGACACATTGTATTAATTAAAAAACACTTTTTTTTCCTCATTATAAGAGCAGTATTTATTCTATTGCAAAAGTGTTGGTAAATCAGAAAAGCAAAAAGAAGAAAATATAGTTCATTCATTTTCCTATATGTTTTCATTTTTTTTTAAAGGAAAAATGCAGGCAGGAATGAAAGTGAGTAGGCAGGCAGGCGGGGAGAGAGAAGAGGAAGAAGCATTTTCATTTCATTTTTAGTTAGCTGTTCCACTAGTTGCTTCCTCCGAGGGCCCAGGACTGAAACCCAGGAGTATGTGGCCTGCTCCTTTGGAGGCAATTGACCCAACTGCTGCTCCACCAGGGCGCACCTATTTCCATATTTAATTGTAACTGACAATTCTTTGAAACGTACTGATTTTCCTGAAGTTCTTAGGCCTGGCCTTTCTCTCCCCCTTTTTCCTTTCTTTCTGTCTTCCTTGTCTCTCTCTCTCCTTCCTCATTTCCTTTACATCTGCAAAGTCATCACTAAATAACAAATAGCATGTCAAAATTAAATTTCAAATCTCACTTATCAATATTGTACTGACTCAGAAAATTTAGGTGTAATAGATCCACCAATGACATGAAATTGTCCATCAGATTTGATAATAAAGGTAAATACTAGAACTAGTTATCTGAGGTGTGACTTGAGTAAGAAACAGGAAATAATCAGTTTCTGAGGCTACCAAAATATTCACTTTCCCCCAGATTTAGAGTCAGCAGTCTCAAGCACTCTGGAGCAAAGGTTTTCTAATGTGTTCTAATAATAATGGTACATATCCTATAGCTTTTATTGTATGCTAACCACTGCCCCCACCCCCACCCACCCCTACCCAAGTATTTCTAGTAATAGGGCTCCCATTTTGTAGATCAGAATACTGAGGCATAAGGTGACTTGCTCAATGTCTTGAAGCTCATAAGAAACAGAGCTGAGATATGAATCCTGGCAGTCTGTTTCTGGAGCCTGTACCTTCGAGCTCCCATGCTACGCTGCATCTAAAGTGCTTTCAAAATCGATGAAATGTTGCTATGAATGTTCTTTGTTTCCACAGTATAGGATGTGAGAGGCAATTTTAGGTACTTTATGAAATAATTTTTTAAAATGGCATTTGTTTGATATGTGTTAGAAAAAAGATATCTTACATGAATGTGATGTCATAAACTTTTTGCTTAGGATAAAATTAAGAAGTCGATTTTAGGAAAAATATAAAAATAACAGTGTACATGGTAGGTGAAAATTACAAAAATAATAAAAGTGACATGTTAATAAAGTCTGGGAAATATTGTTAATTTAAAAATGAAAACCAAGGTTCCACCTTCAATTTGATGTTGCATTGGGCAGACATTTTCTGCCAGAGTTGACTAAAGATAGCAGGCTCTAATTCTTGCTTAAATTTTACTATACTAGGTAGTACTATGAGTGAGGTCTCGTTGAATCTTTTTTTTTTTGTAACAACATTTATTCTCCCATAAATTATAATCTATTAGTTTATTAGACATTTTCGGCCTTGCAAAATTGCCAGTCTGGATTTCATAAACTAAGATTCTACCCAAGAAGTAGGCAGGGACTTGACAATCATTCCATTATTAATATTTACTGTATTTTTTTTTTACTGATTTTCAGAGAAATATGTCAGGAATAGTACAAGGTTGTGTGTGGTTGTTCTTACTTAGCCTTAGTAACATATTGCTCTTCCTCACTGAGGTTACCAGAATTCGTTCCTACAGGGGTCAGGGGTGGGAGGGTAGTGACTTGGCAACTCAGCAGTCATTTCCACTGAATAAAATAATTGTGTGTTCTTTCTGTCCTTCCTTTAAATTTATGTTTCAATGACTTGATGGTATAATCTTATGCATTTCATGTCTGTACAGATTAAAGGTGTTTTTTTTCCAATTTTTTATGAAGTTTTCCTTCTTTTTGACAATGCATTTTTTTCCTAGTTTCATTTATAGGAATAATAGACTTTAATGTTAGGAAACTGAGAACACACTCATTGTTGTGGTGCACTAATATCCAGAGCTTAACTAGCCACCCTCTGTCTCAGGAATTAATGGATTTCTTATCTCAGATAGCATACAGTACGCAGTTTTCAACTTCTGCTTCCTCTCTTCGTTTTTCCACTTAATTTTCATCGATCTCCTTGTCTTTATGTCTTATTCAAAATTTAAATTTTCTTCTATGGCACATATATCTATATAATGCACTTTATATCTTAAATGAGATAAATCAAGATGTAAATAAACGAAATTATGATTCCACAAATACCAAGTGTTACATAGATTGTAACGTAAATCAGTAAAGGCAGCAAAGCTGTAGAAAATGTTTTTACTGCCAATCTCAATTAATTTGGCCTTTGGACCAAACCTAATGCATGAGTTTTTTCCAGTCCTGCTCATGTTTTATTCTTGGTGATTTGACAGCCTATTTTCCTTCTTTCTGACTTAATAACAGAACTAATTGCTTAAGTGTGGAGAACATACAAGAGAACTTTTCCATTTCTTTCTTCTATATAGAAGGCCTGATCACTTTTAGACTGGCAGTATTTGTGGTAATAATCATGATTTCCTTGTTCCAATATTAAAGTTTATTGTCATTTAGGATCATAGAACTATTTAAAAATTTTTTTTTTTAGAAGATTGCTAAAGAAATTCACTGTGCAAAGAAGGAAAGCAAAGCGCTAGTCAAAACACATGCTGAAGAATTGTGTGTCAAGCCATAAACAAACATCTTTGTCATGTCTTTGTAAAACTGTTTTGAGTTTAGTATTTTAATTAAACCATGAGCAGTACTTAAAAAAAAATATCTACTTTACCCCCTGTAAATTCTGAAGATGGAAGAAAGTTGCAGATACATCTGAAGATTTCAGTAACTAGATTTAATCTCATTTCAGTAATTAGACTTAAGTTTTATCTGTATGAATATAAGGAATTCATATGTGGGCTTCCAGGGATCTATGAACCACCTAGTGTTGTATGCAGAAATTTTAAGGATAAAAAATCATTAGATTTTCAAAGGAGACTGTGAAATAAACACAGACATACTGCTCTAGAAGCAATTTAAGGAATATTTATTCTCTCTGCAGTAGTATACCATTCTTTGGTGTTGAACCAGCAGTACTGATCACAACTCAATTCAGTCAACATTTCTTAAATTCCTTAAATTAATAATCTGCAAGGTGCTACTGGGCCCACTGGGTAAACAAGGATGGTTTTGATCTAATCTAGGCCTTCGAGGAGTTATGGTCTGATCAAACCTTAATGTACATGTGAATCTACTAGGGAATTTAGACAATTGTAGAATTTGATCTAGTTGTTGTTATTGTGGATCCAAAGTTTCCATTTACTTACAGAGAGAAAGAAGGAATGTTTATTAGTATCAACTACATTTAGGCCTGCCTGACTAAGCAAACAAACTCAATACTGACAAATCTGGATTTATTTGGCAGGCAAATCAGGAACCTGTAATTTGCCACATTAAGGAATGTACCATTTAGAACATTTGTTTCCATTCTTGGCTGCACATTGGAGTCACCTGGGAATCTTGAAATCTATTGATGCTTAGCCCCCACCCCCAGACATGCTGAGTTACTTGGTATGATGTAACCCAGGCGGGCTTGGGGATTTTGACAAGCTCTTTAGGTAATGATGTGAAACAAAGTTTAGAAAGCACTGATCTAGTTGCTACCATCAGTGTCTTCTTATTCCATAACTTCCAAAAGTGATTAACAGAATCATGAGAGAAAATTTCACAGCCTGAGTCCTGAGCCTTGTACCAGAAGGAATGCTCTGAATATTCGACTTAGATATCTATAGCATTTTCTGTTAGTTTCTCTGAACACTTTTCTAGGCCTCAACTGTCATATTTGCCTACTCAGATAAAGGCCAATTTTGATCAAGCACAATCTGGAGAAATAAATTACTTGGAGTGACATAAAATCTCTATTAAAAAAATAAGTCTGTATAATACAAAACATGAAGAACAGTTCAAAGGAGCATTCTCAACTGCTTTGTAGATAAAGAATGAAAGTTTTTTTTATAGTAATATGTAAAAACTACACAAAAAAGGATAAAGCTTTATTAAGATATATATTAGAAGATCTAAATGAATGAAAATACATAATGTGTACCCGGATAAAAAAACTAGAAATATGTCATAAATAAATAAGATGGACTAAATAGTCAGACTCTTATGTGGATCCTAGCTCTACCATTTAGTAACTTCTTGACCTTGGACCAGGATTCATGAGAATACAGAAAGACACACACCATCAATTCTCACAAAAGCAGAATAAAGGCTGTTTTGGGAACAACACAGTCGTGGCCTCCAGGTCCTCCAGAGCTGTTTCCCAACTTTATTTTGTGAATCATCTGGGGGTCTTATTAGACTTCAGATAATAATTTATTAAGTCTGGAATTTGATCTGTGATTCTGCATTTCTGCAGATCATATATTGAGTATAGAAGATCTAAATTTCTCACCTGCAAAAGTTAATGCATTTCCTATTCTGGTACTCTACCGACATCATGGTTCTCTCTCTATGCTTCTCCATGTATCTGCAGATTCTGTCCCACTTCCAATCACCTGTATCTTAATTACAAATTCACAATAGAAAAGAGTGAATTGATTTATCTGAGGGTAGTCAAAATATAGATCTCTTTAAACACCCTTTTGAGTTTACCCTAGTGGCTCAAGGGTTAAGCCTGCACCTGGAATGCAGTCCACATAAAAATGAACAACTAAATAAATACAATGCTTCTTCCTGCTGTCTCTGTCTTCCTTCCTGTGACATGCCTGCCTTCATTCCTCTTTATCTTTAAAAAATAGAACAAAACCTCTGTTTTTTAATTGAGGTAACTTGGATGTACAACACAAGTTTAGATATGCAGGTTCGCTCATCATCAAATTTATGGCAATATATCACATCCACCACTGAATTTCTAATAGTCCTCCACCACTGTCCATTGGACCCCCACTGCCCTTTTGGTAACCTCAGTTCTATTGTCAGTGTCCAAGAGTTAGTTTTGTCTTGTTTGGTCTGTTTATTTGCTTTGTTTCTTTATATTCTACATCTAAACGAGATCATGCAGCAGTTGTCTTTCTCATTCTGACTTATTTCATTTAGCATAATCCCCTTTAATTCCTTCCCCTTCTAATTCCATGTTGTCACAAATGGCGCGATTTTATCTTTTTTATAGCTGAGTAGTATTCCTATATTTATATAAACACATATAATATACACGTGTGTATGTGTACATATATACATATACATACATATATATATATATATATAAAATTTCCTTTACCCAGTCATCTTCTTGATGGGTATTTAGGTTGTTTCCATTTCTTGGCTATAATAAATAGTGCTGCAATGAACATAGCGGTGCATATTTATCTTTTCTGAATTCCTGTTTTGTATTTTTCAGATACCTAGAAGTGGAATTGGAGTGTATGTTGTTCCACCAACTTTTTGAGGTAGCTCCATGTAGTTTTCCAAAATGGCTGCTCCAGTGTAGTCCTCAGAGTGTTAAAAGGCTCCCTTGTCTCACACCCTCACCAACGCTTATTAGTCTTTTCCATATAGGCCATTTCATGGGTATGAGGTAATATCTTATTTTCATTTGTTTTTCCCTCATAGTAAGTGATGATAATTTTTCATGTGCCTATTGACCATCTATGTGTCTTTTTTTGAGAGGCATATTTTTAGGTCTTCTGTCCATTTTTTGTTTGGGTTGTTTGGTATCTTTTGTTGTTCAGCTGTATCTTCTGTAACTTCAAAATTCCCTTTAATGAGCTAGTATAATTTATATAATCAAACATTATTTTCTGCTATTTGTAACTAACAGTATTATCATTTTGACTGCCTTACATGTAATGCTGGCCAAACTCAAGTCCACCAGAAATGCACAGAGCTGGAGAGAAAATTTCAGATTTGAGAAGCAGGGAATAGAATCCACGGCACTAAAGAACACATCCTCAGGGCACAGCAGCTTTGAAAGGAATTGCCAGATTCTAGAGGGGCAGCAAATTGCTTCCAAATGTTAGCAGCTCTGCTTTTCTGGACTGAGGAGCTTTCTAATGTTCACGTCTGTCAGTGGCTCCAAGCTTGTATTGCAGCTACTTGGGCGGGAGCCCTTTGGAAGGGAGCAGGGGAGCTTGGTCACTATGTTTCCTTCTTTAGAAAAGCTTGCAGTGACTCTACTGCCTGCCATGCACAGTCTCTTGTGTGAACACAGTTAAAAGGAGCAAGGGAGGCTTATCTGAGAGTGTGTGCACAGCAGTTAGGTCTAGCCTGTGGGTAACTATAAAGCCTAATAAGATATTTCTATAAAGTTTCACTAATTACTGGCTCAGGGTTTAACCACAACAAAGGGTATGTTTTATCAGCCATTTTTATTTTGCACTAAGTAACTTCACAGAAACCAGTGCCTAACCATAATATAGTGGGTGTAAATAAAATTAGAGCCCTCTTCTTCTGCAGAAATCTCCAGCATTTTACTGAAAACTGCTTCATAAAATGGTCCAAAGATCCAGGAGCCTCTCAGTAAGGCAGAACTGAAAGGTGGCTCCATTTTTGCTAGACTTCTGACTTCATTCCAGTAAAAGAAAGGGCTCTCCTTAGCCTGGGGCCTTGCTCAGCCAGCAGGTCATTAGCCTTGAACAGCAGCTGCAGAAGTGTGACGTATGAAAGATTTTCGGGACTCATAGGGCTTGGAAATCAGCTGATTGGCCTCAGAGGGACCCCGCGTCCCAGAACCCCTGTTGACCTCAGGTACAAATTGTTTGTGCCTGAAGATTTATCCTTGAGTTCTCTGCCCATGTTTCAGTGAGAAGGGCTACTCGCAATGCTGCCCTCTGAAAAGTTCTGCCAGTTGAACCTCCTTGGGAAAGCTCAGGACACACACACACACTCTCTCTCTCTCTCTCTCTCTCTCTCTCTCTCTCTCTCTCTCTCTCTCTCTCTCTCTCTCTCTCTGCTCTTAGCATTTTAGCTTCTAACAGTTGAGGTAGTACTGAGGATAACGCTGTGTTTCTCAGTTCAGCACAGGAGTCACTTCTTACCCACAGTGTAGATATTATCCCAATGTGTCATTGGAGTCCATTAATACATTGGTTAATGTTGATCCATGCAAATAGTTATTCATGTTGTTTTATTTTGCTGGTATTCCCACTTTATCTCTGAGACATTCGTTCAAACACTAACTGCTCCTTTTTGGTATAATAAAGCCTTTCTGGGATGGCCTGAGGCTGTTTATTTCCTTTTTCTATGCAATGTCACAGTGGTTCAGAGGAGCCAATATTTTTTTTTTTAAAGGAGGAAAGTCAGTGTTCCTCCAGGAAGAAGGACAGAGAAAAAAATGCTCACACTAGGGACAGAGACAGTCTTTTCAGGAAAATAGCTGTCCACTAGGTAATTGTTTCATGTTCACTGAAGGTGTGCAGAGCAAGCCCCCTCAGCTGTCTCTCCCATAAAATCCTCAATAAAGCATATGGTATTAAGTAATGGCTTTGCATGGATGGCATATTTAAGAGTATGTAAAGATTTGCTATGTTCCATGGTTTGGCAGATGTGACGAAAACAGACAGCCGTCCTGGGGACAGGAGCAGGAAGATGAATCCAGGCGATGCCATTTGGGGAAATGCTACTCAATTTGGAGATGAGTCTTCCCGAAAACCATGATGCTTTCAATGTGTACAGCCATCTGTGCTGACAACTCAACTAAGGGTCAGCTGATAAGTGGGTTTGCTCTTTAATACCAACACATTTGTAGAGCAACCCCCTGTGTACATGGCTAAGATTTTATCCTTGTCCAGGAGTTTCATATATGCTAGTAGTAAAGAGGTGAAATTAAATGCAAAGATAAAAATGTTGGATGGCATATGCTAAGTGTCACATGAGTGGTGCAGAAAAATATTGCAAGACTAGAAACACTAGTCTTATGAAAAGTCTGTGAAAAACGTCCTGTGGTCACTTAAACTGGGGAAACTCTCAAAGACCAGGGGAAGGGTGCCCTGCCCTAATAAAATCTGCATAGCTTTGTTAACATGGAGGTTCTCATTAATCTGAACATGGAACCTATTTTTGTGTAACACCTATTACACATTCAAGAAAATGGGGTGAAGGCTATTATAGAACACATATACTGAGGGGGTTGGAGAGCCTGGGGCTGGAAAAAGTTTCCATATATTCAAATTTGAGCCCAAATATGTTTGATACATGAGAAAAAAATCAATAATTTCTAATGTATAGAGATTTTTAAAAATCCATCATGCTAGATATTGTCTGTGATTTGCTACTGCTATCTTTCCCCTGGGAAGTGCACATTAAAAAAAAATGAGTTAAAAAAGGAAATAATTTGATTCAGAAAGTAGAAGTAGACAGAGACATGGATAACCTAAGAGTGGCCATGAATTGCTGTTGGCGAAGTTGGCATTCTGGGAGTCCATTATGACAATGTCTTCTTTTATATATGTCTGAAATCCTTTGTAATAAGAATTTTTAAAGCTATAACAATGAACTCTATATCTTTAATGTAGGAGAAAACCTATTTCCTTACATTTCCCTTAGTACTGGGTGTTACTGCTTTTTTTATTTTTGTCAGTTTGATGTGGAAGAAATAAAAGTGCTCCTGACAGACATCTCATCCCCTTAAGCCTTTGCTCATCCCTCCCTCCCTCTGCCCACAAGGCCTTCCTTCCCTTCTATGTTACATGTTCCCTGGTTCTCCTGCTGTGGGGCAGATAGCAGGGAGCCCCTGGGGTCACCAGCAGCTGCCTTGCAACGAATAGACCAGTGCCCTATGAAGAGATATGTGCTGAGCACTTAAAGAGGAAAGAAAACTGAGTTAGATTTACTGTACTAGGGAGGCATTTCAGGGAAGCAGAGGGAAAGCAGTTCAGCCTCAGGAGATAAGCAACCTTCAGACAAGCAGAGCCAGGATGGAAAGAGAAGAGCGCCAGGCAGGAAAATACCTAGAGTTTAGAGAAACTACCCCCCACCCCCATGACTTTGGGAAGGGGCTGGGATAAAAAATTGAAGAGCTAAGTAGGAACCCAATTTTGAGAGTTTCAATGTCAGCCTACTTCTTCATTCTGCACATGATGAGCCATTGGGAAAGGTTTTGATGCCATGTACCAAGCAATGTTTAAGGATGATAGAAGAGAAAAACTGTGGGGAGGAGACCAGAACTGAGCCCAAAAGCAAGACAAAAATACCAGAGCTAGGGCATGGCTGCCATGAATAGAAAATAAAGGTGGATGTGACAGGTGTTACACTCAGAACCAGCGGGTTCCATGGGTAGGGAGGTCAAAGAGGGTTACCATGAATGACACCAGTGGAGGCATCAGCAGCAGAAACATGGAAATGGGGACAGCAAGTGGATCTGAGAGGAGCAGGCCTTAGAGCTGGCCTTTGTCAAGGGGAGTACATTAGTAAGTCATCTGGTACAGCTGCCGTCTTCTCGTCCAGCTCCCCATCAACATGAGACTTGGCTGCAGCTCTGCTTTGCTGTACACAAAACTGTGTGTGGTCTATTATGTGTACAGTGGCCGCTTCCACACACTGAATTAGTTCAAGTTGAAGTTATGCATAATCAAAGCTGACTTTAGCCAAGATTGAAGACATTCAGAATCCCTGCCTCTGATCAAATTCCCTTAACTTTCCCTAGTAATAATAATATCCATCACTTTTGAGCACCCACTGTGTGCTATATATGAACTAGTAGTTTTATATGCATTCTCCTATTTGTGTTTATCACTACTATACAAGGAAAACTTACTTAATAAGCTCTGGTTGACTCAGAGCACCCAAACTGATGAGTACTGGAAATATAAGACTCAGAGAGGTAAAGTGTACTACCTATGACCACACAGCTGAAATTCGAGCCCCTGATTGACAGACTCCTAATCCTGGGCATTTCCTGATTCCCACTGAACATCATTGTCTCATACTGATGTTCCCTCTTCTAAACTATAATCCACATTCTGGCTTCGCTTATTTTAATTATTTTATTTTCTAAATAACATCTCAGAGATCAACCACGTGTTTTTCAGTTATCTTGTTTATATCACAGGCTTTTGTGCTTCTAGTCTAATAAAGTGAGGTACTGTTAGATAAAACCTTATAAGAATGGGGAGTATATCCTTTCTGTTCTGAAGGACTTATTTACCACTTAAAAAAGTTAACTCATATGCTCAGGTAGGTGTTGCTGATAGCTGTCACACAAAAGTAGCTGAGGATACTCAGAGAGGAACCCAGTCATACGGAAATACACTCACACCATCAGGAGTCAGGTCAGGACCTGGGCTCATTTCATCTATCGATCAACAGTGATGCCAATGAGTCCACTCACTGGGTCACATGGAGTCCTGAGACAGTACCAGGTGATGAGCAGGGCTCAGGTCCAGCCTGGTATGGCCAGGGATCTTGCCATAAGCATCTATATAGACCGAGTATAAGCTGTGAGACACAATGGAAATAGGGTGATCTGCCTCCTTTCTAGAGCACCCTGTGGCTGCCCACCATGGGAAAACCCAGTCATTCCATTGAATGTCCTCATCATGGGCAGCTCAGGGCTCAAATCCGTTCCCTACAGCAGTACCCTGTGCTTCAAGCTCCAGCCTCTCTTACTGCACAACTCCATCTTGCCTTTACTATGAGTTAGGAGATGATTTTCTGTGTGAGAATCTACTTCCTTTCTCTCCACTTAGCAAATCTTTCCTTTGTGGATCTAACACTTGCAACTCTGGCCTCTTTCAGTGGGCTCCTCTCACCTGCCTTTTTACTGTCTCCCTCCAGTTCTTTCTGTTACCCAGGTCTCCTTAATCTTTAAAACAATTACTTGCTTTAAGGGTTTACTCTCAATTTTCTTGCCTTTTTAAAGTCATCACTCTTTTTCCTGTGTCGTCTACCTCCAATTATCTTTAACACTTTGCTATTTGACATCTGCTGAAATGCCTCTTTTTCAGGGAGACTCCTGCCTTCTACACAAGTCCCTTCACTTCCTGCCATCTGAGACTCTCTCCTCTGATGTGGAAATCAATCCCCCCAGTCCCTCCCCTCTTTCTTCTTTACTTTGCATTGACATCTCCTCCCATAGTCTGTATGTAGACCAGTCCTAAGAGTCTGGCCTGTCCTTTCCTCCTCACTTGTGTTTTCTCTCTGAGTGATGGCAAAAAAGGCCATGACATACCCGATGTCCTCTGCACAGCACCAATTTAGCTCTTCATCACTGCCATGGACCTACTGAATTTTAGCTCTATGGGGGGGAAATATTTTTTTAATGGTGAATTTTATCATATTTTAATATAACTAAAAAAGCTATGACTAAACTTTAAGCTTAGTTATAGCAGCACATTTTTCAAAATAGGGAAAAATTGGGGGGAAAGAGTTAACTTTGTGAATTATCTGTAGATGATATGATTATATACTTGGTAAATATGAGAGGAGAAACAAAATAGAGGATTTGGGTGGACTGGCATGTGGTTAATATTTAGAAATCAGTCATTTTCCTACATACAAATAACAAGTAGTTTGGAAATATCTATAAGACCATCAGAAAGAAAGAATTCTTGGGACTAATCTAACAAGAATGTGCAAATTCACAACAAAACTTCTAATGCACTGGTAAATAGCAAAAGAAAGTTTCAAACACATTTGAAAAGGTTAACCTAGGATACTAGAATTCAACATAATAACACTTATAAATCTTTCTAAATTAATCTATAACACTTCCTCCACCACAAATTCTAAGGTGTTTTTTAAAACAGGTTGATTTTAAAGTTCAAGCAGAAAAATGAAAAATTCAGAACAAGTCTGATGAAGAAAAAAGACAGAGAATTAGTCAAGGGAGTAAAATTTGCTTTCGATCTTTAATTATGGCGTGTGGAACTAACACATAAACAGATATGTCAATAGAGCAAATGGAGTTCAGAAATACCCCCAATGAATGTAGGAATTAGTATGTAATAGTGATATCCTAAAGTTCTATTTTCACTTTAAGTTTTTCCAATTTTGAGTCATTTGAAAATTGTATCAATTTGTAAACAATAAATGAGGAAAATAAGAGGATTTTTGTAAAAGTAGGTATTAATCTTAATTTTACATTTACAAACTGTGCGTGAACAAATTATACCTTTGCTTTTTATTTCTGACATGGTCAAATTCTACTGACTACTTGATAGATTTCCACTTGATTAGTCTTCGGGTAATACTGTCCTAGTACTTAAACATTCATATCCCAGAATCTACCACAGTGGAAACTGGTATCTATATCCTTATCCCATTTAAGACTAAATATTATGTTTTTTTTTTCTTATTTTAAATGAAACTTTACTTGAAAAAAATCTTACCAATTATAGTAGTTTACTTAAATAAAATCAATCAGTTAAAATAAAAAGAGATAAAAGAGACAAATGGAAATGACCTGAAGGACAACACAGGAGGATCCTTGCATCTCAGTCTCCGCGCTTGTTGGAATCTGGTCTGAAACACCAAGCAACTCTACTTCTGTTCTGATTTAGGGATCTTTTCTCTATGTACTAATTACATGCGAGCAAGGTTGTTATTTATTTATTTAATAGCATTTAAAAGTTTGCAAGTCAATTTTTGCATTTTGTTCATTTACTCAAGAAACAAAAGGCCTTCTTTCTGCAGAGCAGTGTGAGTGCGAGCGTGTGTGTGTGTTTGCCATCATGAGAAACTATTTTATTTTGTGTGCATTAAAATGTAGAATTTTTCAATAACAAAGTATCTTAAACAAAAAAGAGAAAATAAAAATGACAAACCCAGAAAAGGATAGTTGCAAAATATTAGATTTCTTATATTTGAATAAGACAAAACTAATAATATAAATTTATATCTAAACTCTGAGTTTGGGACTAAAGTAATACAAATATTATATAGCTTGATTGGGATGTAGTTAAGTTTTTTTTTTTTTTCCTCTTTATAGTCTTTCAAAGTCAGTGAAAATACTTCGAGGGAAATGTTACTTCTGCAGATTAATGGACATAGCATAGAGGGTTTTTGCTGTTAAAATGTATCCAATGAAGCTGAACAACATTTGTCTGTTGCCATCATTTTATGTTAAACTTAGATGACAGTTTAAAGATAGTAATCATTTAATTTAAAACAATACCTATGATGTATAGTTCTAGAGTTAAACATGAGAACATATACTGTATTCATGAAATTATACTTACAATGTTGAAAAAATACTATTGTGATATTTCACTAGTACTAAGATCAACAGTGCATGAGTTTAGTAAGAGTAGCTCGACTTGAGAAAGAGAAATCCAATTACTTTGAGACTGCAAGGAGGGTCTTGGCCCTGGCTGAGGGTCTCAGGGCCAGTGCCTAGAGTAGAGGTATCTCTGGTAGAGGACCCCAGAGCCCTAAATCCTTCCAGTGGGACCCTCCTCCTTCCTGAGGGCCCAATGCCTCAGAAGTTCCCTAGATACCTAGGGCCTCCATGGGCTGTGGGTACAGAGACAGGAGCAGGGGGCCTCCTGGGAAAGACCACACCCTGCCTCCAGCTGGGCCAGCACCTGTTGGTCATGGCTGTTGTCCCTCCTCAGCCCCTCGAGCTGTCTCTGGACGGACACGACCACCACCCATCCTGAGCTCACCTCTCCTGGAGCAGGACCCACTGGCGGTAGCAGGAGGTGCTTCTATTCAGCACATGGCTCTTGTCTTCCATAAGCTTCTTCAGGTGAATGAGCATCTCCTCTGTGGAGTCCTTGCTCCTGCCCATGGTGAGAATTTCTTCTCCACCTCTAAGGCTTGCTCCTCCTCCTCGGACAGCTATTCCTGCAGGCGGGTGATAGGAACATCACATAACTCTTGAGTCTGGAGCCTGGTCCTCCATCCAGGCCTGTGCAAGCACCTGA
Organism: Solenodon paradoxus; assembly: GCA_004363575.1. Taxonomy (NCBI): domain Eukaryota; kingdom Metazoa; phylum Chordata; class Mammalia; order Eulipotyphla; family Solenodontidae; genus Solenodon; species Solenodon paradoxus. The sequence continues at coordinate 47,030 of RJWH01006335.1, forward strand.
CTTCCTCTCTCCTCTTCCTCCTCCTCCCAGGGCCTCTGCCTCCCTCTTCCCAGGACTGGGTCTGGAACTTCTGGAAAAGGAGCATCTTCATCCAAAGCACCTGGTTTCTTCCTCTGCAGATGTTTTTGCTCATTCTTTGATGGCATTGAGATGTGCTCTGCATCCAAAATTTGGGGTCATTTAGGACACTGTGTCCTCTCATCCTTTTCTAGAAAGTTCATTGTGTTTTGAAGTGACCCTCTGCCTATGCTAGGATGAATGATAAAGTGTCTGTAAGGTGGGGGGACAGGCCTCTCACCAGGTGTCTGATTCTGGACATTGTTTAGAGTGCCCATGTTGATGTTTGTGACCATTAAGCACAGGGTCTGTGAGGTGGGGGGAGGCAAGCCTTCTCCCTAAGTGTCCTGTGGGTGTCATCAGTGTTCATAGCACATTGTCCATAGATATCCTCATGGGCAGAACACCTGTGCCATCTGGTTACTATGATCATGGTCAGCACAGAGAAGAGTAGGTTGTCTCAAAGAGACCCAAGACATGTCCCAGGCTCTTGGAGATCAGCAGCAATGCACCCACTGTTGCTCCAGGATGGGCACAGGTAGCAGGTCCTCCATCACTGTACTGGACTCTGCCTCTGAGTGCCAGTGTCCTGTGGCTACAACTGACTACTCGAAATCCTGCAGAGTGTTCTGTATCTGAAGTAGACAGTTGCCTGGCAACCAGGTTCTAGAGAAGAGACCCCACTGTGGTGTGGACGCTCAGGCTGCTCTAACCAACTTCACCCTCTGCTGAGACATGTTCCTGGACTGGGGGACATAGGTTAACCTGACTGTCCTGATTGGGCCTCCAGGTGCTTGTCATTCTCTGTATGTTATCTTCCAGCTGCAGATAGTAATAACGGGATTGCGTTATAAGTTAATGAGTGCCTGTTTAGTGCCATGGATCACCTACCTTCATGGCAATGGGATCTTTAAATGTCTGCTTTTATTTCCATTTTATAAATGAGGACACTGAAGTCAGCAACTTGCCCACATTCAGCCAACACAGAGAGTTGGGACTCAAAGTCAGGTCCAATTGAGTTCATTTATTAGCTTTTATGTTTCGAGAATAGTTTTAGGGTAGTGGATAAATTCAACAGATGCTGAATTATCCTGGCTCTGCCACTTGCTAGTTAGTGATTTGAAGCCTGACCCTCCATAGTACCTGTTTCCTCTGTTTCCCAGTTTGCAAAATTTATGAAACAGAATTCATTCTGGGGTGTTTAAAGTCTTAATAAATGCAAAGCCCTTAGAATAGTGTCTGGCTCAGAGCAGATGACAGTGACAGATATTCAGTGTCATCACTTCTTGTCACTTCTAGTCTTTTTAAGAAAGTGATCATTCTGTCATTGATCTTTGTTGGATTACATTGATAATATCCTTTGAACAAATAATGCTAAGGTTGTAGTGAAAACCAATATTTGGTTTTTAAATACATCTCGACCTCACCATTGCTTACTACTTTTCGGTTAGAAAAAAAGTATACTAGCTTTCTAACTGGTATGCTCTCCTATGCTTCACTGTTTCTCAAAATGTGCATTAAACCCCCCCTGCCTCAGAATCAAAAGGAGTGCTTATTAAAAAGCAACTTTTATTTGGACCCATACTTAAATATATTGAATCAGTGAACTTGGAATCAGACTCAGTAATCCCAATATAACAAATTTCTTCTGTATACAATTTTGAGGATTACTGATATTTTTCTGTACTCCCTTTGCTTTCTCCACTTCCATGTAGTGTATCTCAGTGATTTATAAATCTGGTGGGGTTCAGAATAATCTGAGATTTAAAAAATATTATTTTATTAAAGTAAATATGTTAATGATTTAAAAAGTCAAATAATATTATAGGACATACAATCGATAAACCATAAACTCTTAATACATCTCTCCTCTCTCTAGATTTCTGCTTCCCCTAGGCAATCACTTTCAGCTTTCTTTTTAGGTCCTAAGAACGTGCATACTCTACTATTTCTTAATGTCACAACTGTGAGCATTATCTACAACCATTTTGTTATGGGAGGTGAGGATATAGCTCTCCTTTCTCTACTGTTTACTCCCCACCACCAATATTCACATATCCATTCACCCCTCCCCACACCCTATACTCTAGCACTTTCCAGCTCCCACATCTTCTCATTGGAGCTATGGCATGATGTTTTCTTGAAGCTCTGAGTGGTAACACCATTATGACTATTTTGTTTTCTCGTGAGCTCTGGTGCCAAGTGTTTGGTTTGGGCTTCTGACTAACTTCTAAACTTGCATTGGGTCAAGTACCTAACCCTTCTGTGCCTCAAAAATCCCATCTTTAAAATGGAGAGGATAGGGCCCTGAGTCCTTCCCAGAATCTCCACACAGGGAGTGTTGATCACAGCATCCTTACCATTGAGTAAAGAACACCTGGAATGTTGGTAAGTCCAAAGAAGACAAAATAAGTTTATAAGTATGTTAGTTTATAAGACAAAATAAGTTTCATATTGTTGCAAGTGGCAGGATCCCAAAGAAGTGAGAGAAAGCACAAATTAACAAAGTCAGAAATGAAAGAGAAGTTCAATAGATACTACAGAAATCAAAGGATCATAAGGGAGCATTATAAACAGTTATATGGCAACAAATTGGAGCTAAGAACAATATGGCATTCTAAGACTTAATCAGGAAGAAATAGAAAACTTGAACAGACTGATCACCTGTAAGGAAATTAAAACAGAATTAAAGCCCTCCCAGAAAACAAAAAAAGTAGGGCCAGATGTCTTCGCTTCTGAATTTTATCAAATTTTTAAAGGTCTACTACCTATTCTTAATTGCTTCCAAAAAAATGAAAAGGAAAGAAAATTTCCAAATACATTTAATGAAACTAACGTTACCCTGATTTGAAAACAAGACGAGGGCATCACACACGCACACACACACACACACACACACACACACACACACACACACACACACCACAGACCAAAATCATTGATGAACATAGATGCAGAAATCCTCAATGAATATTAGAAAAATGAATTTAAGAACACAATGAAAGAATAATACACCATGATCAAGTGGGATTTATTTCAAGTTCAGGAATACATAAACATAAAAATAAATGTGACATGCCACATCAACAAAAGGACAAAAATATGATCATCTTAATAGACAAGGATAAAGCATTTGACAAGTTCAATACTCTTTTATGTTAAAGCCCTCAAAAATTGATGTAAAGTGAAAAAACATAATAAAGGCTTTATGTGCCAAACCTCTAACCGACTTTTCCTCTAAGATCAGAAATAAGGCAAGGATTTCCACTCTCTCCAGTGCTATTCAATATAGTGTAGAAAGTCTTAACCAGAACGATTAGACACAAAAAGGGCATACAAGTCCAAACTGGAAAAAGAAGATGTGAAACTTTCTTATTTCCTTATAATTAAATATAATATTTTGCAATAGATTAAAAATAGAGGCTATCCTATTTAGAATAAAATTTTGTTTATTGCTAAAAATAAAGAATGCAGTTTCTACTCTAGGTTCATAGAGATTAAAATCCTAAAATCACTATTTTTCTCTTATTTGTAAATCTTCTTAAGAGAAAAGAGAGTATCAGAACACATTTTAAAAGTCATAACCTAGTGAAGAGGAGAGGTACAATTACCCTATAAATTCTAGAGTAATTACAATTTAATTACTACTGACTCTAACCATGATACTTAATGGTGTCTTTGTAACCAAAAGAGAAAAAGACTTGCACGCGTGAATTGAGAAGAAATGAAAAGAATCATACCAGACCATGTGGAAAGAAGTTAACCAAATCTCTGTTCAGAAATTTCAGTGCCTCTCATTTCTACCGGACATTTGAGAGTTACTCAAGTTCTGAGGATCTTTCCTTCCAAACGTCCCTCCCACTAGTCCCTTATCGAATTTAATAGACTCTGATCATATGCAGATCTCTGCTGTCTTTATGATCGCTATTCCTCTTCACCAAAGGCTTCCACCTAAATACTATCCGTGTTTTCCGAACACATTTCCAGTGGCTCTTCTCCCAAAGAAAGAAAGAATGATGGTGATAGCAATATTAGATAATGTTAACAAAGTTCTTATTTGCCAGACATTGAGAGTCAGGTGTTAACTTGTTTAACTGCTATCCTGTAAGGCAGTTGCTGTTAACATCCTCAGAGGAGGAGATAGAGACTGGGAGAGGTCGTTGGCCCAGGATTACACTGCTAGAAAATGGTACAGTTGAGAGTGCCGGACTCAAAACCTAATGACCTCCCTTATTTGAATCTTCTTAAAGTTTTGTTTGTAATTCTATTTCATCACTTCTCTTTCTGCACACTGATTCTATTTCTATTAGTTTGAAAGCATCTTGAGTGCACAGAGAGTTTCTGATTTGCCTTTGTATGTTTCTTAGATTGTAGTGCAATGTTTTTCTTCCTTATATATAATAGGCTTCCAATAAATATTTTTGGTAAAAATGAATGAATTTTTTAATACCTTTAGTAGCTCATGAAGGAATGGAGAAGGAAAATGAATAGGTAGCTATTTGTTTTAGTGATTTGTATTATAATTGTGAATCAGATTTGGTTCTAACTGGATTCAGCATCTTACTCCTTCCATGAACTATATCAGCACCCCCTGGAAGATTGTCAGAAATGCAGGGTCGCAGCCCCAATCCAGAACCCCTGTGTCAGAATCTGGATTTTAACAAGAATCCCAGGTGATTTTAACACACATTGAAGTGTGAGAAGTCCTGCTGCAGACTCTGAATATTCATGGGGGTCTTAGGTTAATTCTAGAGGTTTTTTAAAATGAAGAAATTCAGGAGTGGCTCCAGAATCCCCTAGGATTCTGGGTTAAAAATTGTTCCAGACCTTTGCAGAGCTCCAAAATGGCCTTTCATCAAATGAGACCCTTGGAATTTTCCTTTGAATCCTTAAAATTCTGGACAAAACAAGAGAAGTTTCTGGCAACTGAACCTGTATTGATTGTTGGAGCGAGAGAAAATCAGGACTGCGCTCTGTGGCTTCTCCTTTGGCATTTGGGAAATCCTCCCTTGCATCTGCACTCGTAATCTGGTAGTTAACTGTGAAATATTTATTCACTCCTGATCATGCCCCAGTCACTGTGCAAGACATACAGTGACATGAACAGTGGACCCTCAGATTGAATTCAAACTGTCTTACGAACATGGGACAGAATGTGTCTGAGTGAAATTGCACAACCTCAAAGATAGGCTGTATGGGGTTTCCCTTCTCTCCTGATTTTTGTACGAAACTACCTCTCTTGAAAAATCTCAGGTCTTTATTGCTCTCCCTTGATTTCTGAAGCAGATAGCATGCGAGATGGCATCACTGCATCAGGGCTCAGTTCTTTTCTTGCTGCCACTGTATGTCCTCTGTCAAACTGCTTTACCACAAGGGGCTTCAGTATCACCAGCTATGAGGGAGTTGTACTGAGATTGCCTGGAAGATTCCACCATTATGCAAGTATCTCCGGGCCTGGAATCATCATTTTTAGAGAGACTCTTTGGAAATATTTCTCTCAGTGGTAGTAGACTTGCTATTAAATGTAGGCTTCCAAAATTTCTTAGAAACAAACCAACAGGTGAATAATGTGACAATATGGCAGTTTGTTTCTGGCATTTAAATTTTTCCCATTGAATAAACTGGCATATAGCTTGGTCTATTATACAGAATAAAAGCATTCTCTTCCCATTCCCTATTTAATTGGTTAAACTGATTAGGAACAACTTTGGATAACTCTTTAGAAAACAAGAAAGATTAAGAACTCTATTCCTATTATACAACTCAACTTTGTGAGACTGTTAAGGAGTGAAACAATGAAATGTGTACTACAAAGCTGAACACTATCTACATCAATATTTTATCATTTGGAGCAGTATTCTCAATCGGAGACATGTTTTACCCCTGGGGAACATTTGTCAATATCTGGAGAGAAGCTCTCACAGTCTGGGAGAGGATGCTGTTGGTAGAGGCAGGATGCTGCTAAATATTTTACAATGTGTCAACAGTCTCCACAACAGAGTTATCCCGTCCAAAATATTGATAGGGCCACGGTGGAAAAACCCTGATTTTAAGATACACAGAGTGGTTCATACCTGTCTCACAGTTTCTAAAGGCAGGGACCTCATTGGTATGTAGACTGAATTCTTGTTAAGAGCAAAAGCAAATAAAACTAAAAGTCACCACATGGAGTGTCTTTAAATTTCAGAGGGATAGAGTTGGTGGCATTCAGCTGATGGTAATGTAATCACCACTTCTGTCTGTGTTTGGGAGCACGGAGCTTAATTATACACGGCAGCATCCATATGAGAAAAGAAAATTGTCGTGATGGTACAAGGAGAAATAACCACCCCCAAAGGTCCTGGAAAAGTTTTAACAACAAAAGTGGTAGCCAGCAGAAATCAAAGCAGATAACTGTCACCCTGTTCCCAAAACAGCTGAACCCTCCTGGAGGCAACTGCCATCAGCCATGCTGTGTCAAAAGGACCTTGTCAAGTAGAGACTATAATTGCCAACAGGTTCCTTGGGCAAGAGGGGGAGAGAAAGAACTGAAAAATTTCCATCACTCTGTGAATTGTTCTAACACAGCACCAAGGGGAGGTGGATGTGACAGCTTTTAAGCAGATAGTTGTTCTAGGTGAGCCAGAAATAGAGTGACCTTGCAGATGTTTAATGAGCCCAGAAGTGAAGTGAAGCTCTGCCCCACTAAATGCAGACAGTTTCCACTAAGAATTATCGACTTGGTATGCAAATGTTTTTGAGTATATGCCTTGCAGTTTCTCTCCGTCGCCTATAAATGTATTACAAAATAAACATCTTTGCAGATTTATAGTTAGAAATAAAAGGAGATTAATCAGTGGCAGATGCTGCTTGCTCCTGCATAGGGCAGAAGTGGGAAGATCCTCAAGCATGGTGCTCAAAGGAAACATCAGGGACCTCTGGGTCTATGAATGGCAGAACCCTGCCCTTTCTTTCTCCACACTGCAAAACACCCCAGAATTATTTAATGTTACCATAGTGCTTATCCAGTAGATAAGTGTGATCTGTAAGAAGCTATGAAAAGGGGAAATATGTCTGGTAGGACAGAATTTTGGGGAAAGGGACAACACCTGCGGAACTGACCACGCTTGGGAATGGTTTTCAGATGCTGATTTCTACAGTTCTCAGGTGAGTGGCTAAGGAGGCGGGCACAAATATCCTGGGCACTGGCTTATTTGCAACTCATCTCTAAATGAAGAGGCCTCTTTCTTAAAGATGTTTTTCTGTTGTTTTCTAGAAATTTGTCATAATAATTATACAAGACTATAATGAATACTATATTAAGAGCCTCTGCCTGCTACAGTTGGACAATTGAGCACAATCTTCTAAACCTTGAAAAGCAGTTCTGGTCAAGCCATCAATGGCCATCAGATGCTGACATTTTAAAAATTCATTGTTCCTAGTTTATCCCCCCAGTCAATGAGGAAAATTTTTCTTCACCAAGCAATGCCAGCTAAGAACTTTGGAAGGAATTGAACTAAAAAATGCAACATTTTTGAATTCCCATTGAAATAATAATCAATGCAGGCAAGGATTATCAGGAATGCTAAAACTATAAGGTGACAGGCCATTTAAAATGTAGTGCCAAATCTCACCTGACACATGACTTTTCTTAAAAAGTAATGTCTATTTTTTTATTTAACGCTCCCAATATATTTTTACCTATTTATATATTGTAGCAATATTTCTAAAAAAAAAAAAAAAAAAAAATCTCTTGGCCTGATATATGGAATGGCCCTTGTTCCCTAAATTCCCTTTTACTTTTGTGGTGTATTCTTTTGTTTTGTACAGCATATTTCATGGAAACTTCATAAGACAGAAAGAAACAATTTCTGAGACTTTTTATGTCAGAAAATGTCTTTAGGTTACACACACATTTGAATGGCAGTCTTGCTGAATGCAGACCTAGGAGAATAGGACTAATATTCCTTGACATTTAGAAATATTACTCTGTTGTTAGGTATTATTTAATTTTCAGATTGTTGTGAGAGTTTAGAAATACATTTGTATACTGTTTGGAAATTTTTGTATACTGGTTTTGTATTCTGTAACCTTGGTGAATTCGTCTGTTCTAAGAAGTTTTTAATAGATTCTTTAGGATTATCTGTATATAAGATCATGTCATATGCAAATAGATTGTTTTATTTCATTTTTTCCCCCCTGATTTGGATGTCTTACATTTCTTTTTCTTGCCTAACTGCTCTGGCTATAATATAGTACAGTGGTGGGTAGAAGCAGCGAGAGTGGATGTCCTTATGTTATTCCTGATCTTAGAGGGAAGGCATCCAGGTTTTCACATTAAGTCATCATGAAAAGGGGTTACATTGGAAATCATATTATAAGGGACTATGGCTACCACTTACATGCTCTCTCTCTGTGTCTCTCTCTGTCTCTCTTTCTCTGTCTGTCTGTCTGTCTGCTCTCTCTCTCTCTCTCTCTCTCTCTCTTTCTCTCATTGCTTGCTTTGAGGGAAGACAGCTATCTAAGAAAGCCCTGTGGAAAGACTCACATGAGTAAACTTGGAAGCAGATGCTCCTTTGAGTTGAGCCTCGTGACAACTACAGCTCCAACTCACCTCTTTACTGCATGCTCTTTACTGAGTGGCTCAGAACCACTCAGCTAAGCTGTTCCTGGATTTCCTGTCCCATGGAATCTCTGAGATAATACATGTCTATTCTTTTAAGGTGATAAACAGGTAATTTGTTGCACAATAACAAATAATTAGTATATATCATAAGAGTTAACACATAACATGGCTGAAATGCTCCACAAAGCGCAGTGAAGAGTCAGAATCAATGTGGCAGGAAAGAGAAGCAGAGGAAGGGCTCACAAAGTGCCTAAGCTGTGTGGGCACTATTGCCAGGCACCTTACATACACATCTTAACTTATTCTTATTCCACTAGAATGCTGGCATCATTATAGCCACATTACATAAGGCTAAGAAAGGTTACATAGGTGTGCCCAGATGGAATAGTGGTTGGGTCATTTGCCTCCAAAGGAGTACAGGCCACATGGGTTTGAATCTGGGGTCTTGGGGGAACCACCAGTGTGAACAACTAAGTATAAATAAAATGAATGCCTCTTAAAAAAAAAAAAAGAAAAGAAAGTTTACATAATTTGTCCAACTTTACACTGCTTGGAAGTAGCAGATGCCAGGTTTTGAATTCTGGTCTCTCTCTACATGAAACATAACACTTCTATTAAAATCCTAGTTGCAGTGTTAAAGGAGAGAAAATATTTCACAACATTGAAAACGTACCCAGCTGAACCTTTCAGGCGCATACCTAACATTCTATGTGATAAGAGCTGAAGTAGGATATGAGCACTGTGCTGTGGGAATGTGAAGAGAGTAACTACTTGTCATGCAGGGAGCAGAAGGAGGGAAAACCCAGAGAGGGCATCACGTTAGATATGAACAGTACAGTCACTCTGTTTTCCTTGGGAGGCTCAGACACTGGATTTAGAGTGACACGGATTCAGACCAGTTATTGGCTCTTTGACTTGGATAAGTTATTTCTTGCTATCAGAGGTTCCTTATATGTACTGATTAAATAAGGCAATGCATATACATCACTGGGAAGAAAGTCAATTATTTAGCAAACATTTAATAGCTGTTCACAATACCGTAATTTTATCAGTACAATAAATAATACAATTAATAACAATTTTTTATTGCTTTCTCTTCATATTTGACTTTTCCTTAATGCATGTGTAAGTACTCGTACTATCTTTTATGCTCATTAGTCAGAGTGATACTTTCTTAAGGGAGGATAAAAATAACTGGGCAAGAGATGCAGCGGGGGCAGTGGGCAGGAGAGAGAG
>RJWH01006336.1:0-56945 GCA_004363575.1 Solenodon paradoxus
CCCCCCCCCCCCCCCCCCCCCTCTCTCTCTCTCTCTCTCTCTCTCTCTCTCTCTCTCTCTCTCTCTCTCTCTCTCTCTCTCTCACACACACACACACACACACACACACACACACACACACACACATATGCAAGGTAACATACTTGAAAAATTAGAATCCTCTTTCAGTTACACAGGATAGATTACTTATTGGTTACTTGTTACTTGAAACCCCAACAGGATACATGCTACCTGCAGAAGTTTGTCTGATCTGATTTATTTCTCTCTTCTATATTCCTGGTATAGTGAACATTCCCTGGCACAGAATATATGTTTACAAAAACACTTGATCAATTGAAGCACTGAGGGGATAGAATTCCTCCCTTAAGAGCCACAATTCATTCCCCAGGGAGATGGAACATCGAAGTCCTTTAGAGAGTAGAGCAGCTTCGTCACCAGACTGTGCAGGACTGAGAGGGCAGTGCTGGTAGCTGCAAGAACCAGCAGCGTTACTGTATTGACAGGGTCAGAGATCTCTCCCTGGAGCACAAAACGTTGGATGAACTTTAGGACTGATGTACCTAAGACTTCATATTTGTTTTACTTTAGGTTTTGACAACTCAGAAGATAGGGCTGAACCTATGGAGGGAGACACTGCACACACTGCTAATATTAACAGGAAGAAACAACTGAAGATATATAGACATGAAACAGTGTTTACCTCAAGACTGTAGAGCAGGTCATATTTTTTGTTATTTTTTTTTAATAAGCTTAGCTAAGGCTGTTTTTGGAACAAGATGGAATATGTTTAACAAAAGAAAATATTTGTCTTTTTCTATTACCAGTGCAAACACCACAGAACAATTAGGTAGAGTGTACAGATTCATTTGTCATCCACAGTGCAGCCTCTAAAAGTCTCACACAAAGCAGAGACAGCTGTGCCATCACCCTGAGTGTGCCCAGGGGCCTCAGGGACTCCTCTCAAAGCAGAGATTAAAGGACCACTCACTGCCTGGCTGCAGAGTTGTTAGTGCTTGAGTAGCACTAATATTAAAGCCACCATGACACAGATGATGACACAGATGATGATGATGATGGTGATGATTTCTATTATTTGTAAAGAATGGCCTGTCCTCTAAAAATTGGTCGGAGACTACTTTCTAAGCATGTCCTCATGAGCTTGCAAATTTAGCTTGCCAGTCAAAATTGTGAATTTTGCTAACTTGGAATTCAAGATGTTGCATGCTATTATCAAATCCCTGGAGTCAACCAGTCCATTACAATAATGAGAACTGTAATGTCTCCCCTGTAATATTAAGAGCATCTTAATTACTTAATCTCCAGTGAGTGGCACACATATAAATTTTCTGCATAATCCAATCAAAATGCTACTGAACAGTGCTGTGTTAAAGTCAAAGGGAATATTCCTTCAAATGTGACACATGGTTGGCAAGCATCAGAAGAACTACTGAAGAAAATAAATACCGAGTATCAGAATGTCTAGATGTCAGAAAGGTTGCTCTGCCTCTGACATACGTTTCATGTTTACAGTTCAATGGAGGAAGTATATTTTCATAAGGCATTCTGGGGAACTGCTATAAAAATAACCACACATAAAATATTTTTATCTATTTTATAAAATGTTTACTAACAATGTTTCATTTGACAAGTCAAACAGTAAATATGAATCACATTTAGGAGGCATGCTGAGATAAGGGGATGATAATAAAATGAATACGTTTAAATACATCTTTCAGCAAATACACTGCTTTCAGTAAAAGCAGTACTTGAGACACTTTGCAATCCCCATATTGTAAAGATATTCCATGTTGATATAGTAAGAAAACATAAGGGAAAATAAAAAAGGCACTGATTTGTCAAAAATATAGCTCTGCTTCCATTTTATACTTATTTTGACCAAAATTTAAACACATTTTACACAAATTTTAAATATTTTGGCTCCACTAAAGAAAGTAAAGCAATGAGACTCAAAATAATATCTGAAGAATGAGAATGACAGCTAATTTTTATTGAAGAGCAACTCTTGTTTCCATGTGGAAGAAAAAAATCTGTTCTTCCCTAACCAAACGGGTTTCAGTAAAGAACATAACCTGGTTGTTCTAATTTAAAAACAAAAACAAAAACTAGGAAACATCCAGAATTCTTTTCCCACACCCACCTCGCTATAGTAGCCACAGGCAGCTACATATAGCTTTAGCTTCAAGCTAAAGAAAAAACCCTAACACTGATCCATACAGCTAATTCAGCAGCAAATCCTTCCCCACTGCCCTTCCCTCTAAACCTGCTGTGACCACTTCAGTCAAAGTAACTATCACTTCTTGCCTTGAAGGCTCCACCAGCTGCACGTCTGTTCTCCCAGAGCACTAGAGCGAATTCTTTAAAACCTAACCCACGGCATGCCAGTGTACTGGAGATACCAGTCAGAGCACCCAGGTAAAAGAAAAAGGAATAAAAGGTAGAAATAATAGAAATGATGACACAAAACCCCCAATATTTACAGACAGCACGATTATCTGCAAAGAAAACTCATGGGACTCTACAACATATCGCTGGAATTCACAGAAATTTCAGCAATTTTGTTGGCTGTAAGAACATTTTAGAAAGCAATTTCAAAATAATACTGTAAATTTCAAATAGTCATATGCAACTGAATTATGTGAAAATCTGTGACTATTAACACTGTCATCTTGGAGGAATAAAGTCTATTTACTTCATATATTTTAAAAAGCAATTCCATTTCCCATACCAGGAAAAAATAGTTTAAAATTATAAACTAAAACATGAACATATTATGAGAGTTTTGGAGCTTTTTTATTAATAAGTCTCATTTTAAGTATCAATAATCTCCAAATAATCTATAAATTCAGAACAAATGCAAATAAAGTCCGATGTAATTTTCCCATGAAATTTGAGAAGCCAATTCCAAAATGCATATTGAAGAGGAAAGGGAGAATGCTTTAATTTTTAAATTTATTTTCAGTTTTTTCCTGCTCAGGGTCTCAAACCCAGGTTCATGGTTTCCATAAACTGCACTGAGCTACCTAAGTTACAAGGGGATACCCCAGAACAGTGCATTTCTAAATGCACAAATATGATGTAAAGGTAAAAAAAAATCTGGAAGAAAATATTAAAAATGGATAATGGTTGTTATCTCTGGGGAGGAACAGCAGGTAAGGGCAACAGTGAAGAACTTTTATTTCTCGTCTGTATAGTTAATTATGGATTACATTTCTTAATAATGAGAAGACATTTACATCTTACCTGAGTAATAGATAAAATAAAGAGTAATGAAATATGCTTGTGTGATTTATAAAGGAATCATCTAGAAGCCCAAGTGTGAAGAGGAAAGACAACATGTACTCCTTTTCACAAATGGCCCAACAGGAAAAGGTGACCTGGCTGTGGTGTGAAAACCTGTTTAAGGAGGAGCTGCAAAAGACTGGTTTTTAAAATGACTGTTAGAGTCTGCCAGAATATTAACTGTATAGACCAAAGAGGAGCCAGAAATCCTGACCTAGATTAGTTTAAAAATCGCAAGCACGATGCAATGAATCGGAGCTCCTGAAAGGTTGATATTCCCAGGTCCATAAAGGATCTGGCTGTGTGGTGACCCTTACTTGCTTTATAATGCACGATTTGGCAGAGTCATTGCTCCAATAGCAGGGAAAGAAGGTAGAAAAAGAAACGGGGGTACAAGAGTCTCATTTGGAAGCTTTTCAAACAGCATTACAGCAAACAGTTAAGTATAAAGTGTATCTTTTGGGGGCTTTGGTGTTTTTGGTTTTGTGCTTTTATTAAAGTTCTAGTGAGGCTTTCATTGTTCTTAATTAAATCTTTTCATAACACAATGGGACTTTAAAGGTTTCTTTTGTTAAATGCGGCCAACATTGTAGCAAAATATAAATTTGTGACTTTTTATTGGACTCACATGTGCATATATATTATGCCATATTGTGGGAGTATGAGGGGCTCTTCTCGCCTACCTTTTCTAGCGTACCTCCCTATTGATTAAATCAGACAGAATCAGCATTCCGACATAAAAAGTTCTATTGAGATTTTGACCAATCATTGAAATGTTTCTAGTTTCTCTGTCCCCTGCTAAGGTGCCCTATTTAAGAAGGGGGAAGAATGAAGCTAAAACATTAGCGATTTAGTTTTTCACCACCAGCCTTGAACAGATCATGTATGATAGCTGATAGGACAAGGGCCCCCAGGACAACATAAGTAATACCATTTTGTAAAGAACCCCATCTAAAAACTTCACTGTATAGCACTGGAACAGAATTCTCAACAAATCCTCATCTCAGTCTTTCTTAATAATATCCTTGATCCCCAGGCTCTTGTCTCACTCTTTTCTGATAATGTCCATGGACCCTCATTAAACTGTTTCGACTTGTGTCCTGCAGCAACATTTTAATGGATTTCTTAATAGATTCTGTCTCGGCAGTCCCAGACAACATCTGGAGACTGAGTAAATTGCACAGCACAGCACCCTAGATCTTGCTGAACCTGAGCAACTGAAAGCCCACCCTACCTTCTACATTCCTTAGAGAACCACTTGCCACCAACAATAGAAGCCAATTTCCTATAAAACAAACCAATAGCCCCTTCCCCAGGGATGGTGCATTTCTTTAGTGCATTAACCTGCTGTGAGTTTCTAGTAAACTTCTTGGATATTCAGTTTCTGGGTCATTCCTCCCATGTTTTCCAGACCAGGAAGCCTGCCACGCTTCTGGGGGAACCTAACAGTAGAATGGAGGGGAATTCCTATCATTCATAATAACTGCTGTCCTGACTGCAACATCACAGGAAAGATCTTAAAAACGAAATCTGAAGTCAAAGCCAAAGATGAAATCCACAAATCATTCCTTTGCCCCAATGAATATTCTCTACGCTTTCTTTTTAAGTGTTTAAAAACTTTCAGTCACCTTCCCAGTATCCTTCTATAAAAAATATTTTTAAGAGAAAGCAGGGAGATGTTGTTTTAGTTTGGTAAGTTTCAAATGGAATCTCAGGTGATGTTGAATCTGTATTCAACACAGAGTCCCTGACCCATAATGTACTAGTCCCTCCTGAGGGCTCTCATCTCTTGAGCTTGAACCAAGCTTTCATGTCCAATGACTACATTACTGCCAGATCACCACTTTTTTCAGCTGCAGAGTACTCCCTAAACATTGTAAGTCACCCCCTTTTGTCAAAGCAAGTGTGTTTACCCTATTAGTGAAACCAACTGAGTAGTGCCTCTGGGTACATCAGTATGCCAGATGCCTTGATTAAGAATTAATGCCTGAGGACAAAATCTGAAGGCACTACAGGAAGACAACATCATAAAATCCCCAAGAGCTGGAAGATTATAACAGGGAAAATGGCTGAACAGACTGTTAAAAGCTGTTAAAATTTTTCAGACTTGTATTGATATGTTTATAAACTTAGAACTTGGCTAAGCCACCAAAGTTTATCTATCTCCTATTGTATTTCACTTTATTCATTGTAATGTTACAAGTTGGAAACAGAATATGTTAGAGGTTCTGAAAGATGCCGAGAGGGCTGCCCTTCCCCAGTATTCTCCACTGCCCCATACTCTCCAACTAATTCAACAATTCCGAAAGTCAGCCATCGCCATCTATACATTCATCTATTTCATACATGCTTATCTAGATCCTGTGGCTGACAGAAATGAAGCAAATGTAAATCTTGTCTCTAACAGGTTAAAGTGGAAGTAGGGTGCACAGGGACAGTACCAGGCACACGGTAAACACTCCAAAATATAGCAATATAAATAATTACAGTAAGATCAGGGAAAGCCAAGGATGCCATAAGAGAAATGCAAAATGTTACCAGGGCAAATATTTAGAGAAATGGGATGGGTTCTGATATGGAGTTTGAGGGAAGATCATTTTGAGACGTGGTGACTAGCAATAGGAGACTGGAAAACATTCCCAAATGAGGGAAAAGTGAGAGCAAAGTCACACAGAGATGGGAAAACATGATACATGTAAAGGAGTGACAATTTCTATTTTGCTTGTTCACAGGGCATGAAAGGGAAATAACAAGAAAAAACTTGGAAAGGTAGTCGATGTCAGATGTTCAAAGTCCAAAACGGACAAGCTAAGGAGTCTTGAGTTGAAAGCAGTGGCAAGCCACTAACAGTTTTCATTTTACTTTTTACTTTTTAAAATCTGAGGAATAAGTCTATACAGAAAAAAGCATAGATCTTCATTATCCAGTTAGATTGTGACAGAAGTATATACCCATGTAATAAGTAATAAATGACCCCAAGTATAGAATACTTCTATCATTCTAGAAAACTCCCTATTGTCTCATGTAAGTCTATTCGCCACCCACTCCTAGCCCCGCCACTCACACACGTATTCTCCAAAGATAACTGAAGTTCTGAATTTTATTCCCATAGGATAGTTTTAACTGCTCTTGAACTTTATAAAAATGCAATCACACAATATGAACCCCTTTGTGTCTGGCTTCTTTCACTTAACATGATTTTGAGATTCATTCAGGTTACAAAATGGTTATAAGCAGGAAAAATAATATGATCATAACTATACTTTGGACAATACATTGCTAGTGTATGGAAGTTACCAAAAATGTGAAAGTAAGTCCAGCAGCATATTTCAGGGGAATAGAATCTGTAGAAAAGCACAAAGGAATTACATTCTCATGAACCTGGGGTAGGTGGAGTGCTAGAGAACTTGCAAATTAACTGGAGGAGAGGTAGGAGGGAAGGAAAAGTCAAAGATGGGGATAAGCATGTCCTCCCCAGTTAAAATCTCTTCGATGTTCAAGTTTAATCAGCTGGTATGTCCAATAGGATTAATTAACAGTTAGCTAACTGGTCCTAAAAAGGAGGTCTAAATAAGTGTGTGGGAAAGAAGGGTCAAGAGAAATACAAATTAGCACTATTTCCTTTTATAAAACAGAAGGAAAAAATGACAGGAAAGATGAATTTCAAAGGTTCAAATATTTCTACAGCTAATAACCACATGGAAAAAGCAAGGACCCAGAACAGCCAAAACAATCTTGAAAAAGGAAGAACCAAGTCGAAGGACTCAGACTTCCTGATTTCAAAACTTACTAGCTAATCAAAGTATAATACAAGCATGAAGACAGCTACTGCATGAAAGAAACAGAATTGAGAATCTAGAAATAAATACTTATGTCTAGGGTCAACTGACTTTTGACATAGTGCCAGGACAAATTAATGGGAAAAGCAGAGTCTTTTTAACAAGCGGTTCTGGGATAAGTGGAAATAGGCATTGCAAAAGAATGATGTTGAACCCCTTGAAAGGTTTTTTCTGGGATCCACGAGGAAAGAAAGTCAATTAAACAAAAAGTCGAATAGCCAGGGCTTTATTGGGGTTTGTGCACCAGGCGAGGTTCTCCGGTCCGGAGAACGAGGGCCGGGGAAGTCGCCCCCGAACAAAGGGAAGCGCGCTCTTTAAGCAAAAGAATTTCGCGGGCTTCCTACGTCGTGATTGGGGATTGGTCCTGTGATTCCAGGTGTGGGCTTCAATCCCTTAGTCTGATGTCAGCCACTTTTTTCCCGGGTATGGCCTCCATTTTGTCCCTCTGGGCCAGCCTAACATTCCAACCTCTTTGATAGGATAAAGGGGCGCCGTGATCGATCTGGCTACTTCCTTTGCTGACAGGGGGGCGTAGAGGGGAGGGGGTCAGAGGTTGGTGTTGTCTGGCCCAGTCTGGACAGGAGAGTAGGCTCTGGTCTGGAGCAGCATCTGGTTGAGGGTAACCCGGGAGGCTTTGTGGATCCTGTTCTGGAGGAATCTCAGAAAGCATGGGCCGAGCATTAGTAATACACAGATTATCAAAACTGGCCCAACGATTGGGGCCAAAGTGGTAAAAATCAGGGAGCGCCACCATGGGGTCCCTATTTCTAGAGGGGTATAGCCCTTTTTCAACTTGTCTTTAAGATTTTGGAGAGTGTCAATGTTTTCCTCTATCAGGCTGCTTTCATTTACGTAGAAGCAGCACTGTTCCTGCAAGAAAAGGCATGTTCCCCCTTTTTCTGCAGTTAGGAGGTCAAGTGCCCTGAGGTTTTGGAGGGCGATCTGGGCTACTGAGGTTATTTGTCTTTGCAAAGAGGCTAGGGAGGTAGCAGAGGCATCAAGGGCTTGCTCTAGCTCAGCCCGCAGTTGGTGGGTGGTTTGCAGGCTTTGTGTTAGGCCTGCGCTGCCTATTCCAGCAGCTATCAAAGTGGTGGTGAAGGTTAGGCCCATGAGTACAGGCAAGAAGACAGCCCGTTTCTCCCTCTGCCTGGCCAACTTGGCCCCAAGTTCTCCTTCACCATAATGCATAAGCTGTGGGGTTAGCACAGTCGGATAGCATGGAAAGGCGGAAGAGGAACTGATGGTCCGTAACAACGTCCCGTTACACCCAAAAAATGTACCTGGAGGGCTGGTGGTGGTTTCTGGCACTTGCACAGTCTGGTTGCAGGAGGAGGAACTTATGGCAGCATAACATACCTCGTGGTCGCCCATCAAGTCCCAGAAGAGTGGCACTTCTTTCATGGTAAAGGATACTGGGGATTTTGAGACAATAAGAGGGGTGGGTATAGGGACTGCTGCAATTGGGGAGTGGTCGAGAAAGGCACATAAGAAGCAGTCAGTTATATTTCCTATATCCGAAATGTTGCGAAGCTGAATGCCCTGGCGGATGAGGTTAAGCCAGGTGAAAGGGTTTTTGGACGTTTTTAGGGCTATATTGCTGTCTAAGAATTCCTCCTGGGTGAGTATGTTGTTAGCCAGGTCGGTGAACTCCAACAGCCCGGGGGTCAAGGGGAAGTAGGTTCGGTAGATGGATATGTCCCCTGAGGGGCCTGCATGCCAGATTGCCCCATAAAGCTTTCCCTTAACCCCCTATTCCCAGACCTGGTCCCAGGGGTCCGCTATAGCATACTGCCATAACTGGTCCTTTGCCCATTCCATATATTTGTACTTGTAGTAAGGGCATCCCCCATATTTGTCAGGCCACCAGTTACAGTATTCTTTAGGTTGTTTATGGTCGGCAAAGGTTGTGTCAGCTTATAGCCTCTGACCCAGAGAAAATCACCCTGCCACTAATCAAACTACAAATTAAAGAGGTTTTCCACAATTGCCTGGATTAGCAAGCAGCCGCCGCTGACCATATAGGAATCCTTGACAATCATTACCCTCCAAACAAACTCTCTTCAACCTTCAAAACCCACTAATTGGATTTCACCCAAAAAAGCATCCCACTAGCACTGCCATCGGCCCAAACCCACTTCACAGATGGCAGCAGCAATGGCAAAACAGCCCACTGGGGTGCCACAACCAATGCTTGGGACACAGGACCCCCGTCCGTGCAGTGAGCAGAGCCAGCCGCCGCCATGGGAGCCCCAGAAGACATCCCCCAACCTGCAAACATTGTCCCAGATTCTCAATCTGCAGTCAATGCTGCCAGAAACATCGAGACCACCCTTATCAGAACAGAAACAGACAAACTCTCAACTCCACCTTCACAGCTCCAAACCGGCACCAAATTAAAGGTCTTTTCTGGGCTCCATGAGGAAAGAAAGTCAATTAAACAAAAAGTCGAATAGCCAGGGCTTTATTGGGGTTTGCGCACCCGGGCAAGGTTCTCCGGTCCGCAGAATGGGGGCCGGTGAACAAAGGGAAGCGTGTACTTTAAGCAAAAGAATTTCGCGGGCTTCCTACCTTGGGATTGGGGATTGGTCCTGTGATTCCAGTTGTGGGCTTCAATCCCTTAGTCTGAGGTCAGCCACCTTTCCTGGGTATGGCCGCTGCTGCTGCTTTGTCCCTCTGGGCCAGCCTAACACCCTACCTCAAATTCTATATAAAAATCAACTCAAAACAATTTGGATAACAATTTAGCAGGGTTTTACAATATTAAACACAATCTTCCCATGCAGTTCGGTAAATATGCACCTAGGTATTTACTCAATTGAACTGAAAATGTATGTCAACATAAAAATGCCTACAAAGGTTTACAGCAGCTTTACTCATAATCACTAAAAACTGGAAGCTACCAGGATACCCTGTATGAATGGATAAACAAATTGTATCCAATGGAATATTATTCAGTGATAAAAAGAAATGAACTATCAAGTCACAAAGAGATATGAATGAATTTTAAATGCAATTGCTAAGTCAAAGAAGCCACCCGAAAAGGCTATGTCCATTCCACTTATATTACAGTCTCTAAAGGCAAAACTAAAGAGACAGTAAAAAGACCAGTGGATGACAGGAATTTGGAAAGAAAGGAGAAGGAGTTAAATAAATAAAGCAGAACTAAAAAAAAAAAAAAAAAAAAAAAAAAAAAAAAAAAAAAAAAAAAAAAAAAAAAAAAAAAAAAAAAAAAAAAAAAAAAAAAAAAAAAAAAAAAAAAAAGAATAATAAAACTACTCTCTCTGACACTAATTATGAATAGAATTTATGACATTATGCAATTGTCAAAACCCATTAAACTTTAAAAAGAGTGCATCTTAACATATTCATATTTTTAAAAATCATTTCAAAAGTCAGAGGAGTCCTAGGATGAAATGTAGAATCTGACAAAACAATTTAACAGGATACAGCTGAGGAAGAGGAAAAAAAGTGCTAACCTAGAATAACTTTGCAAATGAGTAGAATCTGTAAAAATAAAAACAAAAGAAACTGTACGTCAGTACAGTACTATTGTGAAAGTTCTATCCCATGGGAATATGGGTCCAACAATTCTTATATTTCTATACGTGCATACTGGAACTGGACAATTAAGTAAATGGATGGTAGATAATAAGAGCTAAGTTTCTCACTGTTTGGGGGAAGATTACAGGTAAGTATGGAGATGAAACTATAATTGACACATTTGGGAAACATTAGTATGAACTCAGAGGGTTAGCTTAAAATAGATACAGATGGTTACATATAGGAATATTTATAAATACGCGTATTATACAGGTTATTAAGTACCCATTGTTTCCTTGCTCTGTCAGCTGAGAAGTTCTAAAAGCGATAACATTTTAGTGAGAATAAGCACACTTAATGACCAGAAAACTTGGTTTCTAATATATGTTCTAATACAAGAACAAAAAGCTCCTTGGAAAAATGGATGGCTCTAGGTGTGGATAAGAAAACATCTAAGATGCACCTGGTGTACCCAGTAGAGGAACAACATGCTAGCATTTATCATAGCTACAACGTGAAACCAACCCAAGTATCCATCAGCTGATGAATGAAGAAACAAAATGTGGCAACCATACAATGGAATATTTTTCACTTGTGCATTTGATACATATTACAAGACAACTAGTGCTAGAAACATTAAGTGAGATGAAAGCAGTCAGTCAAAAAGGCCATTCCATTCATATGAAATGTCCCAAAAGAGCCAAAGTCAAAGAAACAGAAGGTAGATTAGTAGTTTCCAGGGGTATGGGGGGACAAGAAAAATGGGGAGTGATTGCTAATAGGTATAGAGTTTCTTTGGGGGATTTTGAAATTAGTTAATGGTGATGGGATGCATAATGAGTTGTACACTTAAAAGGGTGAAATGTAGTATGTGCAAATTATATCTCAGTAAAATCATTATTAAAAAATATTACTATGTCCAGTCAGTCCTTATCTTACCCTGAGCTAAGACAGTAATTACGTACCAAGGTACTTACCATGTTTGAGAGTGTAATCTATGAAGAGACTTACACACACTGCCCTGGCGACTGCCTGAAAGCTCAGCATTTCAACATGTTTATTTTATTTAGTCCTCACAGTCAAACCAAGAGGAGGGTGTTACTATCTGCATTTAAAGGAACTGAGGCAGCGTTGGACTTAAAACTATTGACTGACTCATTCCAAGGCTATTATATTTCATCCAAGTGTCCTATGCACCTCATAGAATTATCTTTAAAATCAAGTGAGATAATATAAAAGTGGTTTGTAGCATAAAAAGCATTAACTTATTCCTTTCATTTTTCAATTACAGAATTTCAATGTTCAGAATAACAATCATACAGCTAAATTACATAAACAGCATTCCTTCTCTTTACTTTTCTATATATTTCATATTTTAAAAATATTCATATTTTAAATTTTTTCTGTTAAAAGTCTGACTACCAAGAACATGAATAGAAGAATGTTATCAAAATGTTTAATAGTTTCAAATTTAAATATCCTTTCCCCAATTCAGAGAAAATTTAATTTTCTTTTGTGAAACCAGGCTTTCTTTGGTTTTTTGTGAGGCTCTGGGGGCCTAAAATTGAGCTTTTAATTTTTAGATATATTAAACTGTAATGGTTCAGGGAATTATACATATCAGATTCATGACTTAGTTTCATTCTCTGATAAGTAAACAGATAGAGGTATATTGAAGGTATCTGCCACTGTGTCACTAATGTAAAAAGGCATGTGAAATTACATATTCTGAATATCTGCTTACTTTTAAGCTGTATATAAAAAATGTGTTTCCTAAATAGAACTTTCCAGGATAATATAGAGATAGCCTGACAACCTGAATTTAAATTTTTGCTCTTCCTCTTAAGAAGTAACAACTTTACATTTTAGTTTCCTAAAACTAAACAGCTGGATTTAATGAAACAGCTTACAGTTGGAATTCAAATAGAGTTCTGACTCCAACTCATTGAATTATACCATAACTATATTGTAATGAGTCTTACTATTATTATAGAATGAAGCCAAGAAAATCATTAAGTCAACCTGGGACAAAAACGTAAGATTTTACCATCTTATGGTAGTCCCATATGATCCAGCCATCCCACTTCTGGTATTTATCCACAAGATACAAAAACACTCAGTCACAGAGATTTATGCATCCTCATGTTTCCTGTAGCCTATTCACAACTGCTAAGAATTGCAAATTTCCTAAGTACCTAACATCAGATGAAAGGATACAGAAGATGTGATATATGTGTGTGTGTGTGTATGTATATACACACCATGAAATGCTACACATCCCTTGGAAGAGATGAAATCCTATCATTTCAATAAACATAGAGGGATCTAGAGAGGATCATACAAGGTGAAATAAGTCAAAAGAAGAAAGACAGATCCAGATGACCTCACTCATAAGTGGAATGTGAATAGACAAAACAAAGGAACAGATGAAACAAAACCAACCCTTGACACTTGCAACAAAACTGAGATGACCAACAGGGAATGGGACAGGGTGGGGAGGGAACAAATGGTGGTGGAACCCACTGGACAATGGTGAAGAACACTTGGTGATTTGGTGGAGGGCAGCGTGTGTTGACATATACATGAGGAATGGGGAACCTGTATGTGTGTATATATATATATATATATATATAATATATAATATATATGAGTTAATTTTAATGTGCAAATACTAAAAAAAATTTTAAAAGATTTTACCATTCTAGATCAAAATACATTACGTTTCATATTATTTTTGCAACCCGTAGCAAATGTGTCCAAGGATAAATGGAAGGAACTGCTAAAAAGATCTTGGGAATGTCATATACCTAATCCCAATTGTTAAAATAACATTTACGCAATTCTGTAGTTAAGTTACTTTAACTAAAATGGAAAACAGAACAGTGAAAGTGGCTTTCTCAAGCAAAGGTGGATAGTGAAGTCACACACAATATAAAAACATAGGTGGTGCCTGTAAGGAGAGTGACTGCTTTAATTACTGTACCCCCAAAATAACTGCCTAGAAACATCCTGTGAAAACTCTAGATTTTTTTCAAAGGAAAGGTACAGGCAGGAATGAAGGTAAATAGACAGGAAGGCAGGAAGAGAGGAGTAGAAGCACTTTATTTTATTTGGTTGTTCATATTGGCTTCTTCCCCAGACCCTGGGTCTTGAACCAGGGACCTGGGATTTATGTGGACCGCACCCAGTGGATTAAACCACTAGGCCACTAGGGTATACCTAGGTTCATATTTTCAACATGAAAACTTTTAAAAACCATACTGGATTAAAAAATAAAAGTCTAGCACTTTCATTTTGAACTCACATCCGGTTTAAATTTGAAGAAAGTATTTATTATGTGGCATCTTACAAAACATCCAAGTTTTTAAGATTAATTCCGAAATCAAAGATTGAGGTTCTATCTACAGTAACTACTAAGCTTCTATTTTTAATGAACCCACTGTTCAGTAACAGAATTATCTAATCTGGAGCTTATAGAAGTGTTGGGTAGATTTTCATAAGCCAAAATTAAGACAGATTTGGGGATATTTTCATAATGTTTCTGCAAAATGTAATCTCATCTCTAAATTCAATTTTCTTTTCTTCTCTGTCTAAAGGAGATTCTCACCTTTATCCAACAAAGGACTATGTGAAGAAAAGATCATATTTTCTAAGTGAAAATATTTTGAGAAGTAAAAAAGTGCTTCTACAAATGCAAGCTGTCAGTATAAACAGCCACTTAGGCAAAGTGAACAAAGGAAGAAACCCAGCTAAAACAAATATTTTTTATATCTGAAAATGATTACATAAATCACATATTGTTATCCAGCTAGCCAAGCAATTATATTAACAAGACCCACGTACTACCATATTGTACTGTTTGATAATTTTTTCATGCTTTGGAAAGCAGTTCAGGTCTTATTGGCCTCAGGATCACTATGGCGCTTTTTAATCATCACCCTACATACAGTTTGATGCAAATGTACTCACTACTTGAGCTTTGAGGTTGACTGTCTTCCAGAGAGAAGGGGACATAGCAGATTGTTATTTTTATCATGATCCACACCAGGTTTTTGATGTTCTGCCTAGATCCCACTGTGGTATATTTAGCACTAGCTCTTCCTGCAGCAGCCCAGCCCCCCTGGAATCACACTTTCACACCCCCCTCACTACAGCTGAATATATAATCTAAACCCTGAAGCATGGCTTCCGAAAAATGAATTTCTCTCACAGAAATATGGGGAAAAGATATTTCTTGTGACTTAACTGACCAGAAGAAGATTATTCAGGCTTGTCAAAAGTCACTGGGCTTGCAAAATATGTATACACACACAGAGAGAACATTTCCGAAATAAAAATATTCTCTGTTGAAAAAGAGGAATCATTTTACAGGCATTGATGAACAGCATGCATTTTAAATGTCCCTCTCCAGATCACACTTAAGTGTATGCTTGGTGTGTAACAAGAGTAGCTCAATAAATGTGATCAGACATATATTTCATTCAGATGTTGCTATGGAACACTTTCCTTAGTGAAAATTAAATTTCTCCATCTGTTTGCATGACTTGGTATTCACAGCAGAGCTGAGGGCCAGCTGATCTAACAAACATGCCACTGAACAGAGTCCTCAAAGCAGAAAAAAAAATTCCAAAGTAGAGCAAATACCATGAAGAACTACAGAATTCTGAAAGAGTCATTCCCCAAAAGACACACTCATGTGGATAAAACTGGTGGAACTTTATTTAGCAATATACTCTCTCACAGGCAACTTAAAATATAAACTTCTCAACATGTAATGAATGCGACCTGTTTAGGAAATGCTATATCCAAATACTGAATAGTACTGTGATCGACCCAAAAAGGAGCATTTAACAATTTGGTCCTGATTTTGCCTGTGTTTTATAAGTACCGAAAGGTAATAAACCATATTAAAAATACTAAATGTATTCCATATATTTCCCTTGTGTGGAGCCATATAAAAGACTATTCAGTAAAAAAAAAAAAAGATCATGATATAGAAAATCAATATAACTTTAGCTTTGTTTAAATTACTACATATTTACAATGCAAGTCATGTTAACAAATTCCAGTTCTTTCTTTTCTTTTTTTTTTTTGTAAAGAAAAGGCACAGGAAGGAATGAAGTGAGCAGGAAGGCAGAAAGAGAGAGGAAGAAGCATTTTATTAATTTAGTTGTTCAATTTGGATTTTCTCCCTGCCCCAATTTATGAACCTTGAGATGTATACGGACTGCACTCAGTGCCAAGTACCACAATTTTCAAAGGCTTTAAGTTCATTCCAGTTAATTAATTCTAATTTTCTGAGTATTTTTATATTCACAGGATTATAGCAACTCGACTAAATTATAAGCTTAATCTCCCCACAAACACACACATTTTGGCATCAATATAATTCTTATTTACATCGGTAAATTTATATGAGTGACTGATAATATCTTCCAGAAAATTTTAAAGTATTTTATGAAGTATAATGCACTGGAAAGTCTTTGTAAGTATTATATTTTTAAAATTTAACATTTTAAGTTGATTTAATTTGTGTTCCTAAGGAGAAATTCACAGATGCTGTTAACTCATTATTTTTCTTATCTTCAAATATATTTTGTTCCCAAATAGTTTTTTTAGTTAATAGCATGCCTGTAGGGTCTGTTTTCTTTACTGAACTAAAGGCAATTTCTTTGCTAAATTACAAGTAATGGACAAGTTTTCTTTTCCCAAGTAGATTAAGAAATCCTGAATGCAAAAACACTATTGTGCTTTACCTAAAATGAAATTTACATTTGTTAAAATGAATTAACTATATAAAATATATAAAACGAATTCGAACTATATTCGAATTTTCACACCTCAGTAAACCTGCTTTTTTATAAAATAGCAATTTGCTGATTACCTTTAATTTATATTTATACTAAAATTTCCCTCTGAAGTCATAATGCTTTGAAGCCAGAATTATTTATCAAACTTAAAAGAAGTTATCTAGGCATGCCCTGGTGAATTAGATTTAGATCAGCTGCCTCCAGAGGGGCATAGTCCACATACATACCAAGAACTGTGCTCACATCCAGGTCAGGAGGATGGAATAGGGGTGAGGGGAAAAACAATGAGAACAACTAAATAAGAAAAATAAGTTATATAACTTTTCTAAGTATTGAACATCTTTAGCATCAGTTGAAGAAAATGTTACATGGCAAAAAAAAAATCTTTATTATCTTATAGTAATGAAAATTAAGTTTCAAAAATTTCTTGAGAGATTAAGATTAAAAAATTCATTCTAGATGTTTTTAAATATTTGGCTATAAAGCCATATATTCTGGCGGGATTCCTGACTTATTTTCTAGACTCGAAGAGGAATTTAACCATATGTCTCTAAAACTTGCTATTATTTTCCTAACAAAATTATCTGAAAGTGACCCAAAGATATAATGCAACTGATGCCAATAATTACAGGAAAGGAATTCAATATAGAACATGCTCTTGAGAAACATTCAACCTTGAGCCATTGTTTTCCAAAGTTCCAAGTTAAAGCTGTTCTAGACCATCAGAGATTTGTGGACATCATGGCACATTCGAAGGATGTGCTTTTCCTCTCATTTGCTATGTCAAGTGTTTCAGACACCTCAAAAATAAAACCAGAGAGTCAGAGAGCAGGGAATGTTTCCTGATATGGCTTAAAGACCCCTGTTCATAGGGCCAATATAAAATCATCATTTCCAAAGACAACAGGAATGAATGACAAAGAAAAGTTATTTTGATGAGTGAATAAGTAATTATGAGAAGATATTTTGTCAAAACCTAGAGAAATACATTAGCAATCACCATGTTTGTCACCATGACAAACATTAATAAAATCATAACATTTTTCAGATAGTCAAATATTTTATTCATAACCCCCTTTTCCATAATATTATGATAAATAATTCTTTCTATGTGCTCCCATGTGGCAGCAAAAGTAGAATGGATAAAAATCTAACATTTGCTGTATCTATTTCTGTAATACATCTCCCACATTATATATACAAGTTAAAGCTTCAAGACTGTGGTTAATTTTAAATCTAGTTAAGACGGCAGCCAACCCACGGGCCCAGGCTTAAAATATAACATCTTTCATGACTACTTCTTCACAACTTGCAGAATTCATATATACTTGTAATCACACTAACGATACTTCTCTAGCCAGTTTCTGCTACATTAGCCTCCAAAGATTTGCTTAGCGCTTATGCACTGATGTTATTATCCATCAGAATTGTAAAAAACTGAGAAATTTGTCACAGACTAGATAGATTTAGATGAGATAGAACAAGAAAAATGATCCACTGCCTCCTTTAAAGACTAACCTTATTTTTTTCAGATTAAAAGATAAAACCAAGAGTAATTCGAATTTCTTTATTTTTGCAGAAGCGCTGATGCCTTAAAGCCAATGTACATTATAAAAGTTAATTGTACTGAGTAGATGTCAAATGCTAGTCCTATCGGTCATAAAAAAATGCCTTTATGGGTGTGGCCTGGTGGCCCAGTGGTTTAGTACACCTGGGAGCTGTCCTACATACATCCCAAGGTCCAGGGTTTAAGACCTGGGGTCGGGAACAAATAACCTAGGTGAACAACTAAGTAACAATAAAGTGCTTCCTCTTCTCTTCCTGCCTGCCTGCCTGCTTGCCTTTATTCCCGCCTGTACCTTTCCTTAAAAAAAAAAAAAGCCTTCATGGAAGAATTAGAGTAAGAGGACAATGAAGAAAGGGGAAGGAATCGGCTAAAACTTTATTTCCTCAGACATTTCTTAAGAAAGTGGGTCATGGTGAGCTCTGATGTACAGAGCAAGTGTGAGCTGGTACTCACTGCCCTCCCAACAAAGGTAAGTCTAAGGAACCCCCTGCCAGAAAGGCTGAATACCTGTCCTGCTGTGACTGGGGGAGGTCTGCATCATTCTCTTTTCCCACCTTCTTTTCTACCTCTCTCCCAGGAAAGGTCCAGTTAAAGACAAATGTTAGGCCAGGTCAATAGTGGGAAGCCGGTAATTCTATCATCTGTCATAAATTTGAGGAAAAGTCAATAGTTAGATAAAGCTACTGTTCAGAAGTCTTACCAACATAATGTGACCAATTTCCCCAGTGATAGGTTGTGGATCTTTCTAGCACTATCAATGGCATTGAAAACAAGACAGTTAATAAAACAACACTCATGGAAAGTAAATAGAACATATAACCAGTAAACATATTCACAGAGCATATTCTCAAAACAGAAAATCTGAGCATGAAGAAAATCCTAGCCAGGAGCAAAAAGAAAAAAAAAAAAAAAACTTAGCAACGAAATAAATCCCAGAGCAGCTGCAGCACTTTCACACGTGGGAACCTGGTTTACAGTCTTGTGAACAGAAAGGCATAAAAAGAGACAAGTGTCAACATAACTGGCTATAAATATCCTCAGTGAGAATGTGGAATTTCCACTGGGAAACTGTTCAGTTGAGAGCAGTTAGTATCAATTAAGAATGAGAAGGCTCAAAATTAAGAAATTGAGATAACATTTCAGAAACTGAAACAATCCCAGGAGTCTCACAATGTTCTGATGGTTTTACCCCTATTCCTAGAGACTCAATAAGCTCGATAAGAAGGAATCCTGCTGTCCCAAAGCCAGCCCACCTCAAAGTAGAAGAGGCCTCCTCTCTCATTACCGACTTCAGAGCATAGTGTTTCCAATTTCCTTCAGAACGGGTAGCATTTAAAATGCTCAAATGTTCCATTCCCACAATATAGCAGACTGTGATCAAGGCATAAAAGACAAGAAAAACAATAAAGCTGTATTTCCTATGTTGCTTGTGGGGTTTTTATAGTACATGTCACATTTATTCTAGCTAACATTTCACTATTTAATTGTAACAATACTATGAACGACGTAGCACTAATTTATCGCCATTTTATATGCGGGCAAACTGAGGCACAGAACATTAAGCAACTTTCCCAAGTTCCAGGACAGAAAAATGCAGAGCCAAGAACAGAACCCAAGCAACAGGTTCCCATAGCAAATGTTCATGACTACCATGATATTCTTCCTTCTTTAGCGCCTATGTAACATACACGAAATATTCCATTCAAAATGTAAAAAGAATTTGAAAGGAGAAAAAATGGTTGGCATCAATGCCCCAGGACTAATGCCATTAAAAACGTTCTGCAAATAAGCTGCATGTTTTATACACACACACACTTATTTACATATATACTTATTTTTACATATGAATGCATATATATGGGTTAATGAGAAATGTGCATTAAAAAGTAACCAATCATTTTGCCTGCTATTTTATTCTCTTCATATTTTTCTTCATTTTTTTCAATTATCTGCAGTGAATATGCATTACTTTTAGATTCAGTGGGGAAAATTAATACTGTAAAAATACCCTTGCCCTTGGCTTTTTTCTAAATTGCATACCCTAAATCATGTGATAAATTGCATAGAAAGTCTAATTACATCTTGTCTGGTAGACGGAAGACGATGAGTGTTAGTGGGTTCCAAAAAAAGGCTTTCATTTTGTTTCCAAAGACAAATGGTGTTTTAAATTTCAGTGAAAATTTTAAGAGACTAGTATAGAGTTACTTCTGGCTGGTCTTCGCATGCGCCCCACTCCATTTATGTAGCTTCAGGGCAATCCCATTCCATCCAAGGCAAAGAGGTACCAGGAGGAGTCCTCTATCCACAGCCACAAAGCTGCGTAAGGAGAGGCACACAGGGAATTTTATCAGCAATCAAGACACAGATGTGCTGACTGAGGAGAGAGCAGGTTTAGAAAAAAGCAGCTCTTAAATGGGAGTGTGAGTTTCCTGCTGACACTCAGGAAAGCATCAGAGGCTGCAGAGTGGGTGCAGGGGAACTGCTAATTGTGTGGTGATGAGCCGGCAGGGGCACTTAAGGGCTGTTTTATTTTCCAGGGGAGCCAGGAAGGAACATTTCAGCCCAGCAGAGCTTTCTTGAAAGTGGAGGAAAAACTCTTTACAGACAGAAAATGGTAGAGCTTGGTAGTATTATCCAGGAATAAAGCACTAACTAAAAGGTCAATCCATAGAAACACTGTGTCAACTCTTGACAGAACTGAGGTCACCCAAGAGGTAGGGCTGAGGAGGGGGAGCAAAGAGTGGCCAGGTCCAGTGGGCAGAGGTGGCTGTGGTGTGTCACATACTGGATGAAGAAGGAGATGTACACTGTGTTGTTGATCAAAGTTATTCCAAATAAGTAAACAAATAGGGGGTCATCCCCTGGTCCTAAGTGCTACTGCTGAGCCTCAGGGTCAAGCGAGGCAGGGACAGCAGGTACCACTCAGAGTGAGCAAGTCTTAGTAACATTTCTCTTCATATACCAAAATAAAAAAATGTTTAGCAGCTTTATAAAGATAATTCTCCAAATTGATTCTCTTGACCATCAATCAACAAGTGGAAGAGCACTGCGGAGCACCCACTTTTCTCAATAACTGTCATCACCCACGTTGTGAATTGGAGCAAATTACCAACATTCCCTAAGTTTTGGTTCCAGGCTTGTAAGATGAATATATGAACACCTGCCCCACAGTGTCCTTGTGAAGACGAATTAAGAAAGTGCAGTTACTTGCCTTGCAAAATCCCTCTGAAGGTACTTGACTCCCTCCAATCCCATCTACGCCCTGCCAAGCCATAAGCCCTACGATTCACACACACACACACACACACACACACACACACACACACACACACACACGTGCGCGCCTTCACAGAATGATGTAGCCTAGGCAGAAAGCTTTCAAAAGTCACTCCTGCCTGGCTCACAACCTACAAAATCAAGATGAACAACTCAAGTGTATTAAAGTGAGAATTGGGTGTTATTTTTCATTTCAGATTTCATTTAAAAATAGCAAATTACAAAATAGTAGCTGGAAAGGGAACCTGCTATTGAATATTTATGAAGTCTGCTAACCAGAAATAAAGACAAAAGCTGTGTTTTCTTGTCACATTAAAGTGAAAACAAACAAGTCACGGATGAGGCAGGAGAGCCAAAATGAAACTTTGTCATTTCAGGAGTGAAGACAAGGAGCTAGAAGTTTGATATAATACATAGTTGGTACTGAATAAGACACAACTCTGAGGGATTCTAATGAACACGTCCAACAGGGGCTTCAGATGAGCTTCATCCTGAACACCCAAGGGCAGCAGTTGTTTGGCTCATGGTGAATGGATCTAACTCTTGGCTGCCTGGCCAAGGAAGACTGAGAAATTTCAATAAACTTAAGAACAGAGACTGGAAATGTTTCTTTCTAATGAAATACAGTCTCATACATCATTAATTTTTGTCAACAACATACCACATGCTATCTGTGGGCCCAAAACCTAATCAAATATAATTAATATGGACTGGAATTTCTTAGTTTTATTGAGTATGTGTGCTTGGTTCTTCTTTTCACTGAAGACAAAGTGGAAGAAGTGAATTTTTTATTTTGAAAAATGAGTAGAATCATGATACATTACTAAGAGTCAGATAAAAGTGGTACATTTCATTTAAGAGCAGGTTGATGAAAAGGCAAAAAATAATTGTTGAAGGGCATGAGCTGGGTTGAGGGAAAGGAAAGGTTTTATTTCCACATGACTTTTAAATGCTGTTGTAAAATGTATATTGAAGCTACACTGGTTTACAAAGTCGCACAAGCAGAGCTTTACTCTTAGATATCTATATATAATATTGACATTATAAAGGTGTACCAGACTGCATTAAACTTACCTGAGAGTAACTAAAAATCTATCCAATTTGCAGAGACCTCTTCAAGGGCAAAGTGATTTGACAGGAGATTTGATTTGATGGCAGTTGATACGAGTAAAAATAAAACCTTCTCATGCTTGTACCTCAAACACTTAAACTCTCCTTAAATTACACTATTTCAGTCCGCCCTGATGGAGTAGTGGTTGGGCACAGTCCATGTACATCCCAAGGTCCTGGGTTCACATCCCAGGTCCTGGGAGAAACAGCCAAGATGAACAATTAAATAAAATAAATAAAATGCTAAAAAAAAAAAAAGCATTATGGAAATCAAAACACCAATGACAATTCTGAGAGCAAACAATTAGAAAAAAAATAAAGAAAAAATTATAGTATTCCTCTAATTTTAAAGTGCATATGAATCCCTATTAAAATGCAGTTTCTGATTAATCAGGTCAGGTGAGGTCAGAGATTCTGTGCTTTTAACAAGTTTCCAAATGATGCTTGTAGTCTGTAGACCACACTATTTTATAAAACGTGTGTAGAAAATTCAAATAGAAGCCAGAATATGATGCTGGCTTATCACATTAGGATTTGAAGGCCTGTCCCTAAGCTCAGTTTTTTGTTTAACAGATACTAGTTCACTCTACCTCATGGGTCATTACAAAGCTAAAATTAAACAACACGTGAAAGTGCCTCATAAAGTGTGAAGAAAAAAAATAGCAGTATTACCATCATTATTCAGAAGACCATCGGTGCGCCCTGGTGGCTTAGCAGTTAAGTCTCCAGGTCTTCAGCTGGCACAGCCCACGTATATCCCGAGGACCTGGGCTTGCAACCGTGGGCTGCAGGGAACAGCCAAGATGAACAAGTAAGTAAAATAAATAAAATACTTCTTTCCTCCTCTCCTTTGTTCTTTCCTGCCTGTCTGCCCACCTACATTCCTGCCTGTACATTTACTTTAAAAAGAAGACATCATAAATGATAAATTACCTGTTAGAGAACCCAAAGCAAGACACAGAAAAACCCCGTATCATCTGATTTAAAACAAGTTCTTCGAGCTTCAGTGATTTCCAGTGGAAGGTATTACAAGGATGTTAGCACTTTTATTTCTATCCATGTTCCCAAAAGCATTTATCTTCCTGTCTCAATGCATATATTACACTGAAATTTTGCATTGTGTAAATACTCAAGCATCTATTTCCCTAGTTGAAGGGGGTCGCTGTGACTGGTGCAGTACTCCATGATGACCCCAGGGGGCGATAATAATCCTCTGTGCGGGCAGTCTACAGGACCACTGTCAACTGGTTAAAAAGTAACGGTAAGCTAACATAAATGCCAACCCATGAGAGAATTTCTGAGGTCAAGAAGGTTTAAATTAATCAAGGCAACTTTTATGGAGGACAAACGTGTATTTTAAGGTGTGTTCAAAATGAAGAGAACTATTTAGGTATCTTAGAAGAAAGGCAAAGAAAATGCCGAGCAAAGTCAAGGGAGGGAACTCGATTAAGTCACCTGTGATCACCCGTAGTGTCAGGCTCTGTACTTTGTAAACAGATCAAGATAATCTCCGTGGTAGAACACTGAGAACTGACACAGTCAATAAGTCAGTAATTAGGAGGGAGGCTTGGAATACCAGACTAAGAGGTGTTTTTTCCTCATGGGTTAGAGTCGTTTTAAGAATGGGATATTTTAATGGAATATACTGGGAAAAATTTTGAAAGCACTGGAATCAGTAA
Source organism: Solenodon paradoxus (assembly GCA_004363575.1). Classification (NCBI taxonomy): domain Eukaryota; kingdom Metazoa; phylum Chordata; class Mammalia; order Eulipotyphla; family Solenodontidae; genus Solenodon; species Solenodon paradoxus. Next base: position 24,122 of record RJWH01006336.1, read on the forward strand.
GAACTCCTTTAAAATTCTTCTTACTAGGAGTGGAACCATTTACTCAAGTGAAAAATAAAACATCAGTCTATCAATGTATATAAGCTAAAAATTGTGTGTGTGTGTTTTCTTTTTTAAAGAATGAAAGCAGTACAGTTTGGGGTTAAGGTATGATGGATTCCCCAGGCTGACCCCTCAGTAGTGACAGAACAAGAGTCAAGCATTTTGGCTTCTAAGTTAGTGTTTTTCCATCTACATCATCCTCTCTCTCCTCTCCTCTCCTCTTCTCTCCTCTCCTCCCCTCCCCCCCCCCCCCCCTCTCTCTCTCTCTCTCTTATTATTTGACAAGACATGCCAAGGAGGAAATGCAAAATCCAATCCTTCATTAGTAATTTAGAAACTCCTTAGAGGCTTCCTCTTATCTTCTTGACACTAAGGTCTTAAAAGAACATTTAGCCTATAAATCTAGCCCAACATCCATTCTTTAATCTTATCTCTAAGCAATTAATTGATTAAAAAACAATCTATTCTCCTAAGTTCTAGATTTCTCCTTATTGTTCTAAAGTCCTTCAGAGAAATTTAACACTCATGAATATCTTAACAATGTCATCTCAAGATCTGAATCTCAAAAGAACTTACATTGAATATAAATAAATGGTTCAGGATGGTAGGCTTTGATTTATTTGGATAGAATATAAATGATGACATAAAATAAGATTGATAATTATGCCTCTCAGATTTTGAAGTATACACAAAGACATCTATTTAATGAAAAAGATTTGTTACATAATCAGAAAAGTACTTTTATGATGTATACACAGATATTTTCAAAGATACTATAAGAACATTAGTTATAATGAAATTATTGTAAATAAGTAGTAGTAATATTCTGCCATTTGCAAACAGAACATATTCATTTGCATTTCTAGGAAGCATCATTTCTGAAACCAGAAATCAAAAAATCAGAGTTCAGAGTTCTCCATAAATTATCTGGGAAGAATCTCAGTGGTTCAGGACTGAACATTAACTTTTCTTTTTCTGAAGATTTTTTAAAAATGTATATTCTATAAGCTACTTCCCAGGCTTTATTATTCAAGAACGAAGAGTTTCCTTGAAATGAACTCGACTATCATATTCTCTAATTTATATCCATTTTCTCTAGTGCTGACTTCTGTAATTATGGACAAAACGATGTCAGATACCATCTCCTCCCCCCTGCCCCCCACGAAAGACCTCCTTACTTGAGGAGAGAAGGCACGTTATGCCTCAATCTACACATCTTAATTCCAGGTCCCTAACTCTTACTCATAGGGCTTTTTTTTTTTTTTCATGTTTTTATATCAGTTTAGGTTTCCTTTGCCAATTTCTCTACATATTTTATCAAAGATACTAACAGTATGAAATAACTATTTAAATATGCAGGTGGTGCATCTTTTATTATCCTGCATAACTCTACTACAGTAAATGCTGTAATACAAATGACATTAAAATGCCTTCTGTATTGTAACTAATTGGTCAGAACTACTGCATCATGTATGGATTATTTGTAGACAATTACTGGTAATTACAATAAAAGCTGTAATTTACTGAGTGCTTCCTGTGTGCCAGACACTAAATACTATACTTTCAAACCCTGGCAACAACTCTAACAGGTAGGGATTATTAGCCCTATTTTCCACAGGAAGAATCACAGCTAGATTGTCATAGATCTTGACATGCTATAAAGCTATATAAGCACATGGAGAACAGGATATGTTGATATATATATATATATATATATGTATTAGGAATAGGGAAATTACATGTGGGGAACCTATGCACATGATTTTATTTTAATGTGTGAAATCAAACTTACTGCAATAGAATTTTTTAATAAATGAAAATACACAATTAATTGAGATGAGTTTATAATACCTTCTAAAATTAATAAATTTTATTTTGCTTGAAAAATTTAGCAAATTAAATAAGTAGCTTTATACCCATCCACAGAGATGTATGCACCCCCATGTTTATTGCGTCCCTATTCAAAATAGCTAAGAAATGGGAATTACCTAAGTGCCCAACATCAGATGAATGGATCAAGGAGATGTGGTACATACATACAATGAAATACTACACAGCTGTTAGAAGAGACGAAACCCTGTCATTTGCATCAATATGGATGGAACTAGAGGGGATGATGTTAAGTGAAACAAGTCAAAAGAAGAAAGATAGACACCAGATGACCTCGCTCATAGGTGGAATGTGAAGAGACAAAACGAATGAACAGAGCAAACATAACCAACCCTGAAACATTTGCAACAGAACTGAGGTTGCCAAAAGGGAATGGGATGGAAGGGGCAAATGGTGGTGGAACCCACTGGACAATGGAGAAGAACACTTGATGATTTGGTGGAGGGCATGGTGTGTTGAAATATATCTAAGAAATGGGGAACCTATATAAAGGAAATTATTTTAATGTGCGGAATAATTACAATAAAAAATAAATAAATAAGTAGCTTTGTACAATGAAACAGTACAAACTTAATTATATATTGTTTCCTTCTAAATCTGCTATAATGAACCTTTTATGAATCAAATGACCTAATGGCCTGTTTTAAGTGAAATAAATGAATAAATAAAATGGAAAAAAAGATATATAACCACATATTCACACAAACTCAAATTGCATGGCCCATGTATTGTGGCTGCTGCAGGGTCAGGTTTCCTTGAAACAGACTCTGAGATGAGGATTTACAAGCAGAAATTTTATTAGTGAGGACTCCTGGGCTCAACACCTGTGGGAAAATGAACAAAGCAAGACAAGGCAGTAGGAGATGCTGGGCTCTGGTGCAATCAACAAAAGCCCAGCAAACTCTTTAGGTCCTACAACATTGTCCTGGCGTAGGGCAAGAGCCTTTGTGTTCCCTACATTGATCAGTTATTGAAAGCACACTGCCCTGGGTGTATAACCTGTGTGAGGCAACTCTCTTAGCTGAAGGCTGAGGGGCAATCACCAAATGAAGGGAAACTAGTTGTGAGCTCTCAGCTGTCAGCTCTACCAGACGCTGGGGAGTGTCTCCTCTAACAGGGGTAAGGGAACTGGTGGCACATTACACTCATCAGTAGTGACTCTACCTTCTGATACCCAAGCTTAGGAGATGGTTCTATGTATCTGTTCATGGGTTTGTAAGTTACAGAAAGTCTGTGGGTTTAATGCCAGAGAAATCAAAGAAATAAGATGGAGCAGAAAAAAGAACTACAAATAATCATTTGGTTTCTATGAAGGAAATGAGTATTACCTATCTCTCACCTTTCAGTCTCTCTCCTCACCTCTTTTCATCACTCTCTTTCCCTCTCTGTCTCTGGCCCTGTCCCGTGTCATATTCTTTACACACAAAATAACATGATGACTCCAAACAAAACAGGAAACCTTGTATAACAAAGGAAACAGAAGAGTGAAGAAAATACTTTAAAATAGTGGAAACAGATCATTATTACCCAAGTGGATGTTGTTATTTTTGAATAAATCTCTGGGTGATACTGTACATAACCTCTTAAATGAAAGATGCTATGAAAATGAATAAGTTCTATCAGTAGTTCTGCATATTTAATCATTTTTATCCTCAATATTTCTTCATCAATATCATTTTCTAAATCATATTAAAAGACAAAATTGTCTCAGATCATCCTTGCATTTAAAAAATTGCACAGATATATTATCAATAATGAAGAAGAAATTCTATTTCATTTTGAATCTTATAATGAGAACAATCAAAACATTCTGAAAGTTTATAATAAAAATTATCTATTATCTAGTATTTATTTATCTATCCGTTATGTAGGAGCTTTAAAAAAGCTAGAAAGACTATTGACTAGCAAGAATGGTTTATTAGGGCATTAATTTAAAATAGATCCCCAAGGGATAAAAAAAATCCAGTCTATATTATGGGAAAACGTGAAGAGTCATTAATTCATATTATGCTGCTTTGCCATTCTAGTAACGCATGCAAAAGACAAATTCTCTAGTCACCATTCTCATTTTAACACAAACAGCAAGATATTAGTGTAGACGTAGAGTTCAAAAAGTTAATAATAAATCTGACAGGAATAATTTTGGAAGCATCCAAACAACAAAAGGTAGTGGAGAGTGAAAATTCAAGTGTAGTAGGATATTATCTGCTTAGAAATCCACTGTCATTGTCCTCCACCAAAATGGTCCATAAATTGCTGATGCAAAGTCTATGACCTCTATGGTGGAATTGCATTTGTATCAAAAGTTGGTAGCTCAGCATTTCCTCTCCCTTTAAAAAAAAAAAAAACCCACACTAGAGAAGGGCACAGGGTAACACATTTTACTGCTAATATTATTTGAGTTTGTTGGAAGACTGCACATTCAAGTGTCACCCTGGCAACTCACACATGACTTCTACTTTCTACTAGGAGTTTTCCCCATACAATGCTCCACCTGCAAAATTCTGTGTTCTAACCACAGGAGTGAAGGTTAGTCCAAATTCTGAATACTTTTAAGTGGCACCTCCAAAGCTAACATTGTGTGCTGCACAATGACACGTGCACACTCACTCTGGAATTTGAGAGAAAGCAGCCAGCCAACACTGTTGTGTTCAGTCCTTTGTCCACAGCAAGCCAGCACAGACAAATAACAACCACAACCACAAACGACAGTAGTGAAAGCTTATCTTTTCACAGTCATCACATCATCCTGTGTTCACTGTCTGAAGTAGCTTCTATATCCATCCATCCCTATTCATGTTCTGCCCAATATAGTCAAGTCCTGCAGAGAATTAACTTGCTGAAACAATGTCTCCCCAACAGCTCTTGCCCCTCACAGAAAGAAGGGTGGTTTATCTGCTTCCCACAGCATGATATCCTGCATCTACTGTCAGCTCCATAAACACAAACTATCAAGGGTCTCAAGTTTTGAAGACATCCTAGCCTATCAGTATGTGTGTATCACAGAAAGAACATGAATGAGACAGAAAAGAAACAAAAAAAAAGAGAGAGAGACAGACAGACAGACAGAAAGGGGTAAAAGGAGATGGAAAGGGAGACTTATTCCATGTATCCTGCACATAAACAAGTGGAAACTCCTTTTGTTACTGGCAGTTCTCAGGATGGGTGAATCATGTTTTGTACATGCGCCCTGAGGATTTACAGCCCACTGGTTTCACAGTAATGACTGACCATTCTGTGAATTTCAGAGAACAAGTCATTGTCCTGGAGACCACCTACAACTTGCATGTCATGTGCCATTATTCTAAGTTATACCAACTCAGCATTTCCATAAATTCATTCTCTATATAAAAATTCTTAGGGTATGACAATGTATTTGACCAAATCAGAAATAGCTTAAGTTTAAAGGTATTGTTTTTAAAATAATTGATGTGTCCTTTTTTTTTAATGTATGAAAATTGCCCCTTATTTTAAAAGGGAAAATAAAACTGGGAGGGAGGGGGATGTTTTGAGGATTTGGGTTGTGTGACCAGTAATTGTACTCTTAGTGAACGTGTCTAATATATTGTTACTGGAGTACCTAACAGGGGAAAATTAGCTTTATAAATGATGATGAGATGATTGTTCTTTTTTAACTGGCATTTAAAAATAAAGATAATTTTGATTCTTTTCCAATGCTCCATTTGAGTGGTGGGACCAGGTAGAGAGAAACAAAGGATGCCAAAGAAAAAATCCGTGTTAAACATTTTTAAATTATAAAGATTAAAATAACAAAGCCTTAATTAGAGCCTAAAGCATAAAGCAAAATCTTTTTATTGAACACAGCGCAATTAACCAAATGAAAGGCTCAGTGTGAACTGATTTACTTAATTCAATTATCTATTTAAGATATATAGATAATTTCACAGTTCAATAAACATTTGAAAAGAAAAACAAAGATGAGATGGAAAGGGCAGAATGAATTTCAAGAGACCAAGGTTCTGGCTCCAGCTATTAAAATTAAGTAAGATGCTTAATTTTACTTCAAATTAATCTTCTTGTATATAAAAAACAAAATGATAGATGAGTTTATTGTTAAAGTTTCTGGAAGATGGTGGGGAAATAGACTATAAAGATTAAAAAGGGAGCACTTTATAATTTTCAACAGGTCTTACGTTAAAAAAAATCACTAAGCTAATTAAGGCCATAGTAATCAAATAAAATTCACTTAAAATAGTACTATTGTAAGTATCATTTGAATTTAAAATTTTTTACCCATGACATTCCCTCAAAAGAAGGCTCTGAGTAATGCATTTCAAAAGTCCTAACTTGGGTAGACTTGATCTTAAACAGTGCAGCCTCTGTTATAATAGGCCCCCTAACCAAGTTCTGGGCTGAAGCTGGGAAGACCCAAACAGACGGGGCCCTGGCATTACCCTACTGAAGAACGCAAAAAAAAATCTGCTCAGTCACTCATAAGCAATGCTATAATCCTGGCCAGAGCAATCAAAGTGAGGAATTAAAAAGAAACTATGATTTACATAAAAAAAGAACAACACTTTGGAAAGGGACAGCCTTCTTAAATAACTTATGTGACTACTGTGAATTAAAATGGAAATAGGTGCACACCCTGGTAGGGTATCAGTTGGGCCCACTGCCTCTGGCCAAGCACAGTCCACATACATCCCAAGGACCCAGGTATGCATCCTGGGGCTGGGTGGGTGGGGTGGGAAACCAAGATGCACAACTAATATTTAAATCGATAAACAAAATAAATACTTCCTTCTCTTCTCCCTGCCTGCACCTTTCCTTAAAAATGAAAATAAATAAAACAAAATGGAGAATGACAATGACTAATAACTCTCCTAAACTTAGGTTCACATGGTTTTTTAAATACTGATTTAAATTTCCTTTCATTAAACTGAAAAAGTCATCACACATGTCTTTAGGAAAAAATCAAATATATACATAAATATATATAATATATACAACATCATTATGATATACAGACACACACACATACACATATATCACAAATGAATGTTATACTGAGAAAATAAAAACAACAACTACAGATATAAATGAAATGGTAGGTAGCTATTGTCAAAATAACATGGAGATTGAGAATACGGTGAGTTGTATTTTAAGTATGTGAACAAATAATACTGAAGCATTAAATACAAAAACATATTTGTATCTAAAAAGACTTAAAACTATAACCTATAACTCTCAAATCAAAGTTTCTATCCCTGGAACTTCCCCTGTCCTCCACACTTCCACTTGCAGCTGCCTGGTTGACATTTCTACTGTGATACCCCACTTAGATTCAAAGTCATCCCTCCCCATGAGTAAGTCTACTTCCCTCCAAAATTCCCTTTGTGTCAACATCATGTTCAAGTCATCCAAGTCAGAAACCTGAAAAGTCCACATTTTAACATTTCTTACTTCCCATGATCAATCACCAAATCAAACATTCTAGCTCTTTCAAATTTCTCTCTTTCTCCATTCCCCACTGTCTCTACCCTAATTCTAGCCCTCTCATCTCTTCCTCAGAGTATTACAAAATGAACCTTCCTTCAATCTTGCTCATCTCCAATTCATTCTCTACACTCTCCCCTGGGTAGTATACATAGAACGAAAAACTTTTCAGTTCTTACACACACGCACACACACGCACACACACACACGCACGCACACACAATGAACTATTTCACCATGTGAATTTCACATCCCTATCCCCACCATTCCTTCCTTTGACACCCTCTTCTCTTTACCTGATTAACTCGTACTCATCTTTCAAGGGTAATTGCAGGAGTCACCTTCTCCAAGAAATAATCCTCTGCTTCCAGGATACACAGGATGCCTTTCTCAGTATATTCTATGAGATTGGAGTTGGTCATATCTATTTATGTGTATTGCATTTGCTTCTTGAGAACTTAGCAAAGTTTTACTGAATCACATTGAAAACGAACCATGTTATAGAGGAGAAAATAGATTGCAGGATGTGAGAGGACATTGGAAGACTATAAATGTTTGGGGTTAGCAACAATTGTTGCTTTACTTAAGAGAATATGGTTTAAAATATAGTTTATAAAGTGCTTTCACATATGTTACAGTGTTTGATCTTTAAAACAATACTGGAGGCAGGATGAAGCAGACATGAAGGCTGATAAGAGAACTTGAATACATAAGAAATGTTTGAGAAATGTTAATGATTTTTTTAAAAAGGTGTGTGTGCACAGGTTCACATACATTGTCACAGATCAGAGGTACAACTTAAAACAGTTTGATCAACAAATTTCATGATTTCCTTAACAACAACCAAAACATTCTAAGAGGAACTCAGTTGTTTGTAAAGAATTTTCAATATTCTGTTCACTCCTTTGCAAGTCTATTATAGAAGATAGACCAACTAATTTAGGTATCCAAAGACAAAGAGAAAACTCACTCACTTTTACCTTCAGAAGATCCACTGAGCCAGGAGTATGCTGAAAGCTTCCCTGATTTTCAAAGCCGTTCTTTTCTCAAAATGATACTGAGAGAAAGCAGCTTTGGTCAAAATGTCAGCAGTTTTTCAGCAACAGGAGTAGGGGGTGCTGATGAAAAGTATCACAAGGATTCCTGAAAAGAGGAGGAAAAAAAATAGAACAGAGTGAACATTTTGGAGTTAGTTAACTCTATTAAGCTGAGATTTCATGGTACGATCCTACCAAAATTGACAAAGGGAACTTAATGCATATTAAATTCACTGATTAATTTTAACCAAACATTACTGTACTTAAGGACATTGATAATCTAGGAAACTTTAAGCAATTTAATGCAACAGGTAATGAAAAATGGTAACATAATTCCAGCTACATTTTGGTAAAGGACAGAAGTCTGAATGACCCCTAAATAACAGGAAACAACTGTGCACACAAATCACAAGGAAGGAAAAAAAAGCACTTGATCTTATTCTACTCTAATACTTCATGGGAATACACCATCCTTTACAATCACATCAACGCACAGGCTGCAGCTGGAAAATCTAATACAGACGGAAAAGAACAAACAATGAAGAACTAAGTATTTGATCAAGGTTGACTATGTCACAGAGGAACTCAGCAATGCAATTACATTTTAGAGGTGGCTTTGTAGGCAGTGAGAAAAGAAGGGATTTGAGAATAAAGGACTGCTGAACACACCATGTAAGAAAACAAGCATAAGGTTAAGGTAGAACTACATGGAATGAAAGTTTAATTAAATGGTAGCCAACTAACAAAAGTGCTTGAAAAGCATGTTTATTTAATAGCTCACTTGTACAAGAATGGGTAAAAATCACAGAAAGGATTGTTCAGAAAAACTCTTCTAAAGTAGAGCTTGGGGTGAGTCTGTAGTGAGAAGAGCAGAAGCAGGGTGTGGTTTGCAGGTAGACCTGTCTCTGCAACTCATAGCCTGGCCTTGGGGCTTGCTGGGTGCTTCTCAAACCTGCCTGCACATTAGCACCACTGAGAGAACTTTCAAAAATGATAAGGGAGCTGGCCCATCCTGGCCAAATCAATCCCTGACCAATTAAATCATAATCTCAGGTGGGATAGAGTGCAAGCATAGGCATTTTTTCGAAGGAGAGAAAGTCAAGGAGATGTTTTTGAAAATTCATCTAGTTCTAACAATGCCTTCTCAAAACATTTTACATCTCATAACTTGAGTTTGTTTAAAAACACAATTTAATAGCATCCAAATAGATCTCCAGTCTTCAAGGGAAGAATTCTAAAGGCTCTGAGAGGTACAGTGATTTGTGCAAATTTCAAGCAAAGTAGCAACAAAAGGAAGGAAGCAAGTTTTCTGGGGAGAGTAAAATCAGGTGATGAGCTGCGTCTGCACACAACCCTATTTCAGGCTGCGCTGGGCATGGCTGGAAGACATGGAATCACAGCACTAACCAGGGACGGGTGCCATTGGCTCTGTGGGCAGAGGATAGCGCAACATCAGAGTTCCCTTTCTTTAGGGAATAATAATGCTAAAAATAACCCCAGTAGCTAAATTATTGAACACGTTGCATAAGCTAGACACTATGCTGTGTTTTAATCGTCACAAGAACTCTCTGACTGAAGTACTATTATTTTGTCCCAATTTACACAGGAGGAAACTGAAACTAAGAAAGTTTACTTTAGTCTGATTTCCAAAATTGTGGAACTAAAATACTAACAAAGCTAGTCCCTCTATTAATTATGCATTGCCTTAAAGGATAATGGTATAATCTTTTTGTTGTTGTTTTCAAGGAAAGGTGCAGGCAGAAGAAAGCAAGTAGTCAGTCAGGAAGAGAGGAAGAAGGAACATTCATTTATTTTCTTTAGTTGTTCATCTTGGTTGTTCCCCATGGCTCTGGGTGGTGAACATGGGTCCTTGGCCCTTGGGATATATGTGGACTGCACCTGACAAATGGCACAGACCTAATCACTCCTCCATCATGGCACACCAACACTGTCTTTTGCGTCACAATGTATTCTCACATCGGAAACCGCATACAGGAGCATTCTGAAGTCTTTCTGGTGCTCTGAGATTTTCTCAAATCAGTAATGAATTCTGTTGTTTGGGAAAGGATTAATATTTCATGGAATGATTTTTATCTTCTCACACCATATATACACACACAGAGCGTTTGAGTGGAGAAAATTCAGTTCAGGCAAAACTCAGAAAAGTCACCAGTGAAATCTTCCCTAAATGGCTCAGTGGATCATGACACATGAGTTAAAAATCATAACTGAAATCTCTAGAAAATCATTTACAACTCATTTGGAAACAAAATTAGCTAAAATTTTTAAATAAATAAATTTTTAAAAAGTTATGCTAATCTTCATTGATCTTAGAGAAATATCATTGTTACAGCCTGCAACTTGATTAAATTTATGTGATGTAAATTACTTTCTGTCCTTAAATAGCATTGTTAGACTATAAATAAAGTCTAATTTACAAATAACCCACAAATGAAATATATTTTGTTTAGGAGATTACTGCAAAAGCATCACTGTTCTCACACCTCAGGCATATCCTCATTACACTGTGGCAGAACTATCTTCATGGCTCATTTTAATAATAATAATATGAAAAATTGGTACTCATTAGACATTTATGGGAAGAAATAAGAATGGTAATAAAAATAAAATCAGAATTTTGGTAATTAGAAGGGGTCTGAAAGGTCATTGTATTCACCCATCTATCCACCTGTGACCTGTTCAATTTTAGAGAACTGTATGAAAATAAATCTCTCTTCCTGTAGCTTTCACTCATGCGTTCCAATTCCATCCCTTGGAAGACATATCCAGATTCACATTCCAGTGTAAACTTCCTTAATGATAGCAGACTGTTCAGAAAAGCAGGGATAAGCTGTTGGTTTAGTAGAGGTGGCCACTGATTAGACTAAGGGTACACACCTGACTCAAGGGCATCCCACAGGCTGGTAGATGACCCATGAGGTAGATTTGTGTAAAGGGCTCCACCCTAAAGTGTAAATATAATCGGCACAATCAATAAAACCAGCTCTCTCTGAAATTTGTATTAGATATCAGGAGTCAGAGAACTTACTGAATATGCAGAAGCAAGTTGAAAGGCCAGAAATAGAGACTATAAGAGAGAAAAATCAGTTCCTGAAGTTGCCTCAGACCCTGACATCTATCCACTTTTCAGATCAAAACAGTGGAGCTATGTGATTTAAGTCCCTCCTCCTGAGGGTGCCCTGAATATCTCTGCTCTCTAAAGGCCCGATATAGATGGACTAAAAGTATAACATCTCATTTAACAGCCATTTTTATATAACAATTTTATTATTTCTTTTATTAACATTGCTAGACTCATTTTAAGACACTAAAATTACACCTCTGTATGTATTTCATAATGTGCTCAATATCAGAGTTCTAGAGCCCTTAACCGCCACCTCATTCCCATCCCTCTCCCACACCATTTGTTTGTTTTGTTTCTTTATACTCCACAAGAGTACAACCATCTCTGTACTTCTCCTTTTCTTTCTGGCTTATTTCACTTAACAAGATACCCTCCAGTTCCATCCATTACCAGCCATTATTACAGATGCATAAGAGGTTGATAATTTATATTTCCCTTATCTTTTTTGTCAGTATATTTGTTATTAACAAATCAAGACCTTATTTTAACCCCATTAATAGTTTACCTTTAGGAATTATTACCACCTCCCAAGAAATTCTGACTTCCTTATTTTGCCCTTCCAAAATAAAATTAGACAAGTATGCCATCTAGAATAACATTCAAACTATTGATAAAAACACGAAATTGGACACTATTTCACAGAGCAAAAGGTAGGATTAAAAAGTAGTAAAAACCAAATTGTTAATAAATAAAAATGAATTAATTTACATGCTAAGGTCATTACTTAAAAGTAATAATTCCCAGGCTTCCAAATTGATTGCAGATTATTCTGAACATATAATTATATAAACTGACATGACCAAACAATTCATTTTTTGGATACAGGTTTTAACATTTACTTGGTAGAGATTGCAAAACCCAGAAGAATTGGATTTCAGCATCATTAGAGAAAATTAGGCCATAGAGATAATTGGCAACATGAACTTTGTAGTTAGAGTAATTACCTGTGCAATAGACCAAGAAGTTATGTTTGAGAAACATATTGCAAAAACAGAGCCAAGTTAGCTTCATTCTTCCCTGAGGCAATCATGGAAATTAGCAGAAGCTGTCATTTTAGGTCAGCTGGTATACCTCTGTGAAGTGAAATTGTTCTTCAAAGATCTCAAATGTTGTCTAATTTAGCTTTCAGTAAACCTCGTGGGATCTCTCCTTACAGTAAAAACCTCCACACTACAGTGTCTGTTTTTCTTAGCTTTTCTGTCACACCTTACTCTCCATCGGGCTGTCAAGCTGTAATTTCTCAAGGCGTCTGCCCAGAGTCACCCAACTCATCCTCACTGCTTTAACTGGATATTTCTGGTGATCCCAGGGCTGACTTTGTATAAAGTATGGCTGGAAAGTCCCAGAAGGGAAGCCTCATGGGACGGACTACAAGGAAAATATGACTGTATGTATATATTTCACATCATCTCTCTTGACCACACGGAGGCATACTTAGCCAGGTTTTTTGTTTTTTTGACTTAGTTGTGTTGAATTGTCAAACTGTTTATTGTAGACGCACAAGGGGCCAGGTATAGCTGGGAGCCGAGAGCAAGATGACTAGGCTTTAGTCATTCAAAGAGATGAGATGTGATAATAAAGCCATCGTGTATTGCAAGGCATTTTGTGGCCTGTTTTTCACATATGTAATCTCACTTAATATTGAATAATATTTATGTTTCTTGTCATTTTATAAATAAAAGAGATTCAGGGGTGAGAGGGGTAACTTCTCAATGTTTCATCACAGCTCATAAGTGGCAAGAGCTGAAACTCCAGTGACTAGCTTTGTGATTCTTAGTCCATGTTATTTCCCCCATCCTAGGTGCTTTCATTGTTTATGCAGATAAAATGATGACAGGGCAACACATATTGAGAATTTATGACCTACTGGATACTTTTGTAAATGGCAGGTATATACTCATCCTTGTAACAATCGTATGAGGTGGGCAATTTATTTATCCCCATCTCATGGATGAGAAAACTGAGGTACAGAAAGTGGACTGGCAGCCCGAGGTTGGCAGAAAGTGATAAACAGCACGGGAGCCACGCCGCCCGTAAGAAAGTGGAGGAAGTCAGTGGATCTGTTGCTAGGAAGAATGTTAAGAAACTTTTGGAACGTTTTCTAACATTTCCAGAACAGTGAGACTTTTCTTCTCATGTAAATCCTGTGAGAAGAAAACTGGCATCAGAGATGAGAAAAAGATGGCAATTCCAAGAAAAGAAGGAAATGTGATGCTTCCCCTTCCCTACCATGGCTATCGACGTGTGAGAGACTTGAAAGCATGGAGCGCTTCCAGCGTACGATAGATGGTACGAATACCATCTGCAGTCTTAATACTTGCTGTGTATATTTTCTATTATTCAAAAAAGTTTTGGACAGATCACACTGGGTGAACAAAGCAGAGAAAAGACCCTTGGCCTTCATGGTCTTATATTTGTGGTTGGTGATTTTACAGTGACGGTCCATGAAGCTCATGAAATGTGATTTGACAGTTTGCTGGGACAACAGTTTGTATCACACAAGTTCTCTGTCTGCTCAGCACTCACACCTCAGTGCAGGTCTCTTACTCTGAACCTGCTTTCAGGTATGAAAGGGGAGATCCAGAAGACAGAAGGGGCTCAGCATTCACTGGGTGACTTTCACAGTCCAGGTGTGGGGCTAAGGATTCCCAAACAATATTCTTTCAGATGTCACAATCGTCCCACAAGGTGGGCTGTGTTATGCTGGTTTTCCCCATAGGCACACTGAGACACAGAGCAGCCCTGTAGCTCACCCGAAGGCAGAGCTTGTCCTTGTCAGAGGTGAGCTTTGAACTGGGTCTGTTGGAGTCCGTGCTATGTTTTGCCTCTTATAGTTCTACTGCAGTTATTAAACATGCAAACAAATAAAAATTTTGTGAGTAGGAAAATTCACTAGGTGAGAGGTAAAACTTTAGTTCCTACAGAAAAGCAGTTAACTTTAGATGTGAGGGATAAGCAAAACCAAAACAAAACAGTGCTTAGTAGAAATATGTTTCATGGGGAAAATCAGGACTTATACAAACGCTTTGATATTCTTGAATTGCAAGATGCACTGAAGTCTCAGAAATCAGTTGTCCTCAGGCCTGCCATGTTCCTAGGAATTCAGAAGCAGCAGGAGAATCCTGCCTTGCCTGGCTGGTCCACCGAGGGAAGTGTGTGATAGCCAAGAGTACAGTAAATCGCAGATAAAGTGCTTGGGGAGTCCAGAGGAAGAAAGTATTTCTGACTGGAATCAGACAACCATATACTTACAACTGCATTGAGATGTTAGCAGTAAAAGAAGGGAGGAACAGAATGATGATTCTAGGGACCAGCAGAGATGAGAAGTGATGTTAGTCTAGAGGAGATCGAAGTACATCTGCAGGCTGAGAAGACAGATGCAGTCAGCAGAGACAAAGAAAGGAGACAGAGAAGGGAGCTGGAAAAACAAAGAGCTGATGCCCAGTGCAGAGGGCTAGGTACAAGGAACAGACAGAGATTTCAGGAGTTTCTATCATACTTTAGTCACTTTAACTACTTCAGCATAGGGATTTCTGAGTTCATTTCACGTCTCCTCCCACACTGGGGAGAACACTCCTCAGACTGAAGCTCTTCTGAAGTTAGTTTTCAAGAACTAATGCAACAGCTCATGTGCAGAAACCGGCTGATTTGCATACTGCCCAGTCTTCTTACTGAAAAACAGTTGGAGTCAGTCAAAATGAAGTACAATGCCAACACATTTCCACAGTAAAACAAATGCCTCAACCTCAAACTTGAGTTTAATAGAATAAACAAAACAAATTTGCTTTGATGATTCTGAAAAGCAAGTGAACTAGTTCCAACTTGAGCCAGGGTTTGTTTATTTTGCTTAGCTACAGTCATTTATTCAAATCACTCAAGAAGCGCTCAGTGAGCGCCTAGTGCATACCGATTCAAAGCTAGAATGCTAATGATTTTATTTTTACAGAGGAAAAAAGGGAGAGGAAGAAAAGGCATTTCAGGGAGGAAGGGAAAGGAAAAAGAAACATCTTTATTTAGTTGTTCATTTGGGTGTTTCTCTGTAGCCGCAGATCTTGCACGAGTCTGGGGCTTTATACAGCCCACGTGACAGTGTGTCTGTCACCTGGCACTGAGACGCACCCCGACATTCCTCACGGTTTGGCTGGATTGCTTTAGACAGGGTTTTGTTTCTCTCCGAATTTTTGCAGGTGATTTTTAATATTATTATGATGAATTTTAAAATAATTTTACAATAGTGTTTTTGTTTTTTAAAATATAAAAAGTACAGAAAAATTATGAGAACATTTTCTTCCACCAACAGAAATAATCAATGATTTAGGAATCTTGCTCTTCTCACTTAACAATGCAAATTAGCATATCCCCAAGCCATTACAAATTTTAAGTCAGTTTTAGTGTCTGTGATATTCAACCATATAAAGAATTAATATTCATTTAATCAGTTTCCTAATATTGGCCATCAAATTGCCTGTCTTCTTTATATCACTTTCTCAATATGCACTATTTTACTAGCATTGGCGGAAAACAGTCAAATTCTCACAGAATTGGTACATTATCCAATTATAAACTTAATTCCCTCGGGGGTGTGTGAGCCACTGAACTGAGGACTTCAGGAAGGATGCCCGCTCAGAGTGGGGCCTACGGGTGTCCCACCCAGCTCCCACCTTTTCCGATCACATCCCAGCCCTCCCCGTTTGCTGTACCTGTGCAGTCTGGCAATGAGCGGTCTGCTCGAATACACAGGATCAGAGGCACTGGCTAACCCTTAACCAGATGATTGTAAAAAGTTTGAATTTTCCAATGAATCAATCAGAGAAAGACAGATGGACCAGCCGTTACCAATCCCAATCACATGTGGAAAAATTCTTCCTGGAACAGAGTTTAAGGGAAACACAAAAATTATGCCAAAATGACATGTCTTCTGATCTTAATGTGCTCATTTTATGCCTCAAAAAGAGATATATCTTAAAAGAGACAATGAGCTAGATTATGAAATTAAAAATAACGAATTTTATTGTTGTTATTATTATTAATAATGAGAAGAACTCTTAAAAGTTATACACTTTCACAGCTTGAACGCTCCATCTCTACCGCAGGCAGTAGTTTCCAGCTCTGCTGGCCCGTAGGAGCCACAGCTGATGTGCTAAGTGCCTTGACTGCAGTGACAGCCTCACCGGTGTACGACTATGTCCAGATATGTCCAACTGTCCTTTCTGAACACGTGTGGCATGTTATATGTTAATTATTTCTCAACGAAGCTGTTTAAAAAATCAGGACCCTAGGTGCCCTAAGCCCGCCTGAGATTCTTCTGATTTACCTGATCTTAAGTGGGGCTCCTAATGCGAAGCCAAGAACCCCTTACCAAATAGATAAATCTTCTCAAATTTAGATGAATTGATACATGCCATGAAATTGATGAGATTATATTTAAAGAGGTGATTTGTATCATTTTAGAATATAAATAACAACAAACCTGCTACTTTGAAAAGTAGAAATTTACAGACTTTATTTAATAATTGGTGATAGAACCCATTAACCAAGCTTTTAAGAGCCTAAAGTACATGAGATGCTATTTTAGGAAGAGTAAAGATCATATGTATCTGTGGAAATGATACTTTTTCAGAGCCTAACATTCCTTTAAATGGATTTAAACTAGATAAAAGTCACAAACTAAATATTGATTTATCCAGGAAAATCTTAACAGAAAATGCGAAAATGAGCCTGGTATGGCCCCATAAAGCAATCACGGACTGTCAAAGGAGAGCAATTCAAATCCAGGAGGTTTTTCTCTATTTGTCAAGCCACTGAGCTGAGCACAGGCTTTTTTAGAAAGAATGTTGGAAAAGTTGTCCCAGAAAATTGGAAGCTTCCTCCCAGAGGGCACCATTATCTCCTCCTGCGGCTCTATGCCGGTACTCCCTCTATAGATACTAAGACAGCATCACACCCATAATAAAATAGCCAGCCCTCTTATTAGAGAAAATTAATATTCAATATTAGCGCACATATGTCTTTGCTCTGTTATTAATAGGAAACTTTGAACATAATGAGTGTTGGCTTTGAGTGCAGTTTGGAACTGCACCCAGCTGGAAAGGGGCCACGGAGCATAGGGTTTCATTACTCACCCAGGCTGAGCACTCTCTGAAAGGGATTAGAAGAAAAAGAAATGGAACCAACCCTCATTCAGAAAGCAATGGCTGCCTTGAGTTAAGCGGGATAACTGTGTGTGGTGGCAGGGACACAACAGAGGTTATCACAGGCACAGCCCCTCAGTTCCTTGTTACCTCCCGCCTCCAGAAGGCCCTCAAAATGACACCAGATGAAAGAAGTCCTCTGGGTTGGAGAAAGAGCAGGGTGACACGGTGGGAGAGCTGCCTGTGGTGGAGCAAGATGCAGGAACCTGAACAGAAGAAAAAGATGGATGCGGAGCAGCTGACACCCCCATGGAACACGAGTCTTTAGTCAGAGAATGAACACATGAGCAGCACTTAGAGAGAAAGGTGTGTGCAGAATCTAAGAAAAACATTAAGTTGAGAAAGCATCTGATTTCACTGCTGATCACAATCACCATCTCAGAAAAACAAAGCAATATTTAACTTGCTTTTTCTCAATAAAAATGGATGACATAGGCATAACTCTGGTGGCCTAGTGGTTTAAACCAGGTACAGTCTACAGGTTCAAGACCTGGAACCAGGAAAATAACCAAGGATGAACAACTGAATAAATAAAGCGCTGCTTCCTCCTCTCTTCCCATCTGCCTACTTATTCAGTCATTCCAGAGAGAGAGAGAGAGAGAGAGAGAGAGAGAGAGAGAGAGAGAGAGAGAGAGAGACAGAGAGACAGAGAGACAGAGACAGACAGAGAGAGAGACAGAGACAGACAGACAGACAGAGAAAGAGAGAGAGAGAACATTTTATATCCCTTACACAACAAAAGACCAGCTTGCAACTTACTCTCAAGAACCAGCTGGATGCCTTCATGCTCCCTGCTGCTAACAACCCGCAATAGTCACACTCAGGGCTCCTCTTGACACTTCCTCCCCAACTTCCCCACCGGACTGACACCTCCTTTTGTCCCCTCTGCAGGGCATCTTTAGATCTACTCCCAGTTCACTCTTTACTCTTCAATTCTATGTTCACCCCAGTCTCGACGTAACACACCCGAGGACCAGGTCACCCCATCTGCATCCCAGTGTCCAGAACACGGGTCTAGGAACCTAGACCTAGTTCTTGGAGTGGAAGGAGGGCGGAAGTCTTAGCTCACCACATACATGTTGTTCTAGGTGTCTGAACAACATTTCATGGGGGATCTGTGACGGACCTGCATTTCAGTGGCGAGAAAATTTAACAAAATTTCATGAGGCAAAGCAACATTCACACTCCCAAAGAAACTGTGAACAAGGCAGTATCGATGTAACTTGCTAGATAATATGCAGAGGCTTTTGGAGGAAAACTAGATTCTAACACTACACATGTCTTAATTTCCAGTCCTCATACTAAACTGGAAAAGAATTATATTCTGCCTATCTTTCTTTTTTTAAAAGGATGCATTTGGCTGATGGATTTCCCACTACATCAAGCCAGGTATGTGTCCCACCTTTGGCTTATTTCTGCCACTGCTCTGGGTTTTTCCCGCAACAACCTGCTCAGCACATACATTTCTGACTCAAGCAACTCCCAAATGTGTATCCTCATGCTGGCTACAAATGAGTAGGTCGTGATTTTCAAGTCAACAAACTTTATTAAAACACAAATACAAAAGTATGAGCCCATGTGTATTTATTACACAGCCCATGACTAAAGTTTGGTCTGTTTCCTTATGACAACTGTCATTTCTTATAAAGAAAATCCCTGGTATAGTGATTTCAGTATACAGTGGTATTCATCACCCAAATCTTTAAAGCACCGCAAGCCATTTCATATGAAGAATGGAGGATAATTTTCTTGGAGAAAAGATGGAGGTGAAACCTGAGTGTGCTCTTACCATTTTGATGGGTTTCCAGGAACACAGGCCTTGGCAAACCTCACTACACATGAAACTCCCTGAGGCACTTTCAGAAACCTGCTGAACGGCTGGGTCCCACTCCCAGGGACTTAACTGGTCTGGGGTGAGGACTGGTCCTTGATCAATTTTTAAAGCTCATTCAAATATGTATTAGAGGCAAACCATCCCTGGAGGTAGATTTACTTGAATAGAGTACTAAGAACTTTAACAAGCAGAGGTTTTCAAAGAGAGATGAGGTTGCCTCAGGAGGAGGGTGACTCCCCTGTCACAGCAAGTGTGCGAGGAGGGGCTACATCTCTGCACCCCTACCAAGAAAAGTGAGACAGGGGGACCTAAGATCTATGCAACTAATTTCTTCTTCTATACTTGTTCTACCAAGCATTCCTATTTAAGTTAGAGAAAGAAAAATAAAAATGCTTCATTTGCAATGTCGCTCTTGAAACAAAAAAGATGGTATAAAATCTCATTTGTCCATATAAAACTTGATCTACACATAAAATCAAGTGAACACAAAATTGTGCTCCATATTCAGTGTTACTCTTTTTAAAAAATTCCTTCTACAATAAACTAAATGATTATAATTTGTATAAGCTTTTCCAGCTTTTCACCTTTCAGCCTGCAAAAGGCTTTTTTTAAAAAATAAAATAGTTCCTACTTGTTCTTCTTCAACTCAAAAAGAATTCCTCATCCTATATGGTCTCTGAAATGTCACCAGTACACAGTTACCTAGGACTTCCTTTCCAATTATCTTTCCTCTTTTTTCCTTGTTTATTCTTAATCAATAGCATGGAAATTTCCTCTGACACTTTCTGGAAAATGAATTCTGGTTCAATTTAAAGAGTGATACCCTTGAGGGGATTTCCCCGCTTCAACGTAGACAAGTGGACACAAGCAGAAGCAAACAGAATAAAAAGGGAAAGTCCCTTCATGTCTGAATCCTGGGAGTTAGTTGTTTGATGTTGTTTTTGTTGTTTTAGTTTTGCTCTGTGTGTGTATATATATATATCTATATATATAGATACATATCTATATATATAGATAGATATCTATCATTGGGCTGATACTATATGCTGTTTTATAACCTTCATTTCTCAATTTAACAAAATGTCTATGATCCTTCCATATGGGTGCATAAGGTTCTATATCTTTTAACAGATATATAACATGATGTGCCTTACTTTGCTATCCATTCCTCTGCTGATAGATATTTCAGGTGAACCCATTTCACTATTATAAACAAAACCAGAATGAGAACTCTTGGAAATTGAATTTGTAGGGTCAACAATTTAGTTGCATCTCAAATGTTGATAAAAATATTAAAATAACCACCATAATAGGCTGCAATGCTTATCATGCTTGTAAGAATGTATTAAAAAAAACTCTATCTCTTCATCAACATTTGATACCAACCCTTTTAACTTTTTGTAATCTCAAAGGAGGAGGGAATTTACATTTTGCATTTTGCCAGAATTATAAGTCAAAATAGTAAAAGCAATTTTCTAGATTGCCATTACATTAATTTTCAAAAATAAAGCTAAACTATCCCATCAGATATCTAAAATCTACCTTGAAGTCTGACATTTTGCTCAGATTCTAAGATTAAAAATACCTTTGTAGACCATTCCTTCCTTTTTATAAATTCTTACCATTATAGCCTTCAAAAGACAACTCAAAATTCGCCTCCACCAGGAAGCCTTCCTTTGACCTCACACATTTTTATCCTTCCTTTACTTTGATCCCTCAGTACTTAACTATTTAGTTTGAAGTGGATTTTATTTTATTTTTTAAAGGGAAAAGTGCAGGCAAGAATGAAGGCAAGTAGGTAGATAGGCAGGAAAAGATAGAAAAAAGCAGCATTTTATTTTATTTTTATTTAGTTATTCACATTGGTTTTTCTCCTAGACTGGGGATGAATGCAAGACCTCAGGATATGTGTGGACTGTGCTCCTCTGGAGGCAGTGGACCCAAGTGCCACTCACCGTGGTGCACCTGAGGTGACTTTTAAATCTCCTTTTGCCACTCTCAGTAATACCAATCTAAGGTAGAAACTTTAGAGGCAATTAACGAACAGAAGTGAATAAAGAGGTATTAAACATGCAGTTATTCAGCCAAAAACTACTTATTGGGTGCTATATTGAACCCAATTTACACGTTTTTTGGGTTTTTTTCCAGATTCATCTGCTCCTCCCCACATTGTCCCTCTGCCTACTTGTTCAATGTAAAGTCCCTGTTCCTGCTGCCACCATACCTCCTAACACTAACAACTGTCTCCATCTTCCTGAGAGTGATGACTCCGGCCTCTGGCCTGGTGTCTTCTCATGAGCACCTTGGCAGGAGCTCTGGACTCTAGTCCACTGCTTTAACTAAAACCGTGAAGGCTCTGGCTCCCCCTGCCACTTCTGGATTCCATGACGCACCCTACTGCGAGGTACAGGAGGTGCCTTCTCCAAGGCTGCCCAGAGGGGCTGTGCGACAGCCTGGAACAGGACTCAAAGCCCAGCGGTGCAAGCTGGACCAGTAAGAAACAGGAGACAAACAAGAACTGGAGGAGAGCTTCCTTGCCTTTCCTCCTGGTGATGGACCATTACCAAGGTACATGCGCTCCAAAGACCTTTCTACAAGGCAACACACCACAGCACAACTAGCTGTGACCTCTGGAGATGACGTGAACACTGCTAAAGCATCTGGTCTTGCTTCTCCTGTTTGCTCACTATGGCTGTCTGCCTCGTAATGCTTTAACATAGAAGTTTTGCCTCAGGTTCTGTTTTTGAGAGAACCCATGCTAAGGCATGCTTACTATCTAAACAAACACTACATTAGACCAGCCATGGGAAAAGGTGCAAACGATGAACAGTATAGAACCATCCTGCCCACAACAAACTTATCATCTAATTGGGGGAAGCAGGGCATCTGTAAGTGTAATAATAGTGGAAAAGATAAAATAAAGGGTGGGAACTCCAGAATGAATGTAATAAGGTGATAAATTATGTGAGATTTAGAAATGGGAACTGTTTCATTGTACTCTTTGCATAGGGCATACCCTAATACAAAAGGAATCCACAGAGAAAAGGAATCCCATCATATCTTGCTGACAGCCAATTTCTGGGCAAGAAGAAGAGGAATGTTGAGAGGCTGTTTCCTAGGGAAGCATCACCTTAGGAAAGACAGCATCGCTGCAGCAGTGGCTGTGCTATGGAGAAAGGGTGTGGAACCACAGAAATGTCTCACCCAGCAGAGGGGCCAGTGGACAAGGGAGTACTGGGACAAGTTCAGGGCTTATGACAGCAAGCTGAGAAAGCAAGGTAAAAGGGTTTTGAGGGTAGACATCCCCCCATTCCTCATTTTCCCATAGAAGAGATAAAATAACTTCTTTCTCGAGGGGGCGCATAAAGACACACACACGCATGCACATGCAATCTCTAGCTTCTCCCCGCTCCTTCCCTCATACCCAAGTCATCAACAGGCAGAGCATGAGTCTTCTTGGCTCGGGGTCTTCCATTTGCAAACTAAAAAAGAGGGTCCCTTTCCTGGACAGGGTGCCTGCAGAGGGATGGGGTGGGGGGTTAGGGGTGGAAAGGTCCAGTAAAAGGAAAAGCACCAGCAAGCACTTTAACCACTTCTCCAGTCTGCCTTTACTATAAGCAAGCTAACATTTCTCTTTTTCCATCTCTCTGGATTCTGTGTTCTATTTCTCAGTTGGTACAAAACTTGGTTGGGGAGGAGAGGACAAGCATAGTATTTAATGACTCTTTAAAACCTCAAAAGACTTAGACCTGATGCAATGAGAAGCCAGATAAAAGAGCTAATAAATGCTTCTTAATTAAGTGGTTGTCCCACATCCTAATGCCTGCCCATAAAAAGGAGATGAGAGGGTTCTGTGGTTTCTGTGTGGTTTCTCTTACGTGGTTCTTCTTACCCTCAAGGGCTTGTTACCATGGCCTTCTCTGGGTCTATTTCTGCCATGGAGTTTCTTTCTTCTCTTAGAGATACCACAAACATTTCATAAATCTTCATCTGCTTTCTAGAAGAATGACTAGAGGAATGACTCTTCCATAATAGAATGGGGCCGGCAGCTCACATGAGTCCACCCCTCCCTACCAGCACAATTAAGATATTCATCTTCATCCTACAAGGCTCACTCTAGGAGATCTAAATACCATATGTGCTTCAAATAAACCTGCAAATGCAATTCCAGGAGTAAGAGAGACACAGAAAGACAACATGTCTGTTATAGCACCACAGTGTCTATTTTAATCAGCATTTTACAGATGTTTTGAGACATTCCAGTAAAATTGACAAGGTTGACAATGCTTGACAGAATTGCCTCAAGGGGGAAAAAAGAAAAGATGAAACCTTAGGCTCATGACAGAGAAACACACTTCATCAGAACTATGCTCTGTCTTCATTTCTCTGATCAGAGAGATGTTTCTGGGGCAACAGGTCATACCTTCTGGCCAGAAGGCAATCGTGGAGGGATTTTCCACCCTACATTTCGTATTTAATTGCCTACCTCTTTGGGGAAGAAACAAATGATATTTTGTACAGTCCTTTTTCACTAGACAGATTAATACCCCGAAGGATAAACCTTGGGTTTTTACGATGTCCTTTTTAAGATTTGAATTTCATGTCAGTGTAGTTAAAGGCCTGGGACTTTCTCCAACAAAGCAGAATGAAATCAGTGAAAAAGGAAGGGAAACATGAATGAAATTTCAATCACCACAGAGCAATTTGCACATCCCATTCATCACCAGTGCCATTCATAATGAGGAAAGGTTCCTTAAGGGTCTGACTGGTTCTGCTATCCAATAGCACCTGCTTTTAAGAATTCTTGGAAGAGGTGGTTTTATGACAGCTCCCTTCCATGTCAGCTCCATGCTGTTCATTTCTCTGCTCAATTAACAGACGATACTGCAAACACTTTCTCCAGAGAAGACTCCTCTTTGGGGGACATCACTTCTTAGGTGTAGCTCTTGTCACTGGTCATTTACTTCATCTTCCCTTAAGGAGTAATTAAATAAACATTTCATGATTCTTGCTTTTGCCACACAACTTGCTTCCCACAACTTGGTCAAATAACACTCAGGATACTTTAAGCTAAGAGCCAAGAGCAGTGGAGAAAAGAAACAATGGAGAAAAGAAACAAGCTTCTGGTAACTCAGGTAACTATTCAACTGGTGCTTTAACTGTCGGTTCGTGTCACAATCGCCTATAGAATTCTTTCTCTTTTTACTCAAACATCTAGTCCTCCACCCCAGATGACTGAGCACTAGGTAGGTGGTTCTTCTCTTTTCCTTCTTTCACGAGTTGCAGAAGTGACACTTCTGATTATGTGTCTTTAACTTGGTTAAAGCTCACTAGCTGGCAGCCACTTATCTGGTCTCATCAGGG
Source organism: Solenodon paradoxus (assembly GCA_004363575.1). Lineage (NCBI taxonomy): Eukaryota > Metazoa > Chordata > Mammalia > Eulipotyphla > Solenodontidae > Solenodon > Solenodon paradoxus. The sequence continues at coordinate 49,082 of RJWH01006336.1, forward strand.
CAGTTCTGGAGGCAAACTGTTGACTTGCCAGCAATGCACACACACCGTGCGCAGGGTTCTCAACAGTCACACCAAACTGCAATCGCAGCTTTTTAGCATTGAGAGCATCTATCACTAACACAGGGCCCATGGGATCTACATTCGTTTCAGCAAAGAAATAAAAGCATGGCTCTCTGGACGGCACAGTCACAGAAAATATGCCTGTGACACAGAGAAGAAGAAATGACTTCCCGGTGACTGGGAAAGGTCCACTTCCTTGAGAGCCATACTTAGTACCATGATCTAATTTCTTTGTCTTCCCCCTAGTTCAAAGCCAGTGTAGGAAGATTTGCTGATTTATATTTTTGAATTAAGGATTCTCTCACCAAGCAAAATATTTCTAGGTGCACCTCTGTGACTCAGTGGCTAAGGTATAGGCTATGTAATTCATGAGGCAGTGGTGGCACTCCACTTGAGCCATGACCTGCACTGGCCTGACCTGATTGCACTGGCTGCTGGCTATGAGGGGGATTCTTATCTAGTATATATCTTGAATTTACATTCACCCATCTGCAAACACTTTAACACTTTTCAAATACCTAATCATGGATGCACCCTGGTGGAGTAGTGGTTAGGTCAATCACCTCTGAAGGCATGCAGGTCACAAACCCCTGAGTAGGAGTCCCCAGTGGGTGGGTGGGGGGGTGCTGGTGGAGCAGAGCCAGTGCAATTAAATAACAATAAAGTAAAATGCTCTTTCTCCTCTCTTTTCTTGCCTGCCTATTCACTTACATTCCTGCCTGCACCTTAAAAATAAAAAAAATTAAAAAAAAACCAAAAACTAGCCACTTAGAAAAGATACCATCAGCCTCTTTATCAAGTTATCAAACCCAAGGCTTAATAGGATTGTTTATAAACAGTATCATTTCAACATGTTTGTATATCCACATAGGTTTTCTCCAGCTTATTTTCTAGTATGAAAATTTGACTATCAATGCAATGGTTTTGATTGTGATACTTTCTAGAAATTCAGCGGCAAAAAAAAAAAAAAAAAAAAGTTTAAAAATTTTGCTCTAAATTTAAAAATCATTTGAGAGGTTTTCAGGAGTGATTCTGCCTTACCCATAACCTCTAATATATAGCTCCCATATCTTTTGAGACACATTTATAAGATATATATGTAATTAACTAGTTTACCTAAAAAAATTTGCAGCTGTCTACCCTGGTTAGTGTTTTCTCATGGATTTTTCATTCTTTCTTCTCTGATTCACTGGTTAATTTTTTTCTCTATGTCAATGAACTGCCATCGTCCACATAACTGTTCTTAAAAGATAACGTTAGTCATTGTAGTCTCACAATATGCCTCTCATCTGGCAGTTAATTTCCCCAGGGAGTACTGTAGACATTTTATTTTCAAATTATCTCCAATTAGCTTCTTCTCTTCATAAACCTGCCCAGTTCAGTCAGTTTTCTCCTGTACATCCTCCTCCTTGTAACAATTCCTATATCTCAAGGAAGACAGATGATTTACAGTTTTTATTTGTACCTCACTATTTGCTTGCTCGCCTACATGCAAGATATTTTAGCTTTCAATGCCCAAAATTAAAATAAACTAAAGTAGCATGTCTATTAAATGTTGCTCTTCCCATCTAAGTTCACTCAACAGTCAAAATTTTATAAGTTTGGAAGGGTATTCCTGAGATATATATATAGATAGATATCCATAAATACATATACATATATCTATATCTATATATACAACCCTAATAAATAAGACATGCCTGAGACAAAGAGAAATGAGAGCTCATTGAGCTGTTGTCCTCCGAAAAAACACTCTTTCCCTATACATGTCAGTGCACTCTGGTGGAGCAGCAGTTGGGTCAATTGTCTCCAAAGGAGTGCAGGTGACTCCTTGCCTGATCTAACTTCTTTGTCCAGGATCTGAGGGGAAGCAGCCAGTGTGAACAACTAAATACAATGCTTCTTCCTCCTCTCTCTTCCTGCCTGCCTGCCTATCCCCTTAATTCCTGTCTTCAGCTCTCCTTTAAAAAAAAAAAAAAAAAGGAAGTTACATCTCCACTTTCATGTCAGTACTCAAAGTTATTCTGAATAAGACTAATTTTCTTTTTTAAGAGGAAGGTGACAGCAAGGAAGCTTGGACCCTATGTGGACTGCTTGCCAGGCACCAGCTTAACACCTGAGCCACCAGGGCATACCTGACAAAAAATTTTTATGCCAATACTAGAGATATAACTTAAAATAGGGAAAGTAAATAACAATTTAACTTTGTGCTAATGGATTAAAATTGGATCATTTCTTGAGAGTAGTCTTTGTTATTGCGGTAGGAGTGTCTACTAATGATCACTGGTCCTTCCCTCCAGAGGAAAGAAGAAAAGTGAAGAAAGGGGAAGGTGAGGCCATTGAACAAACTTCACTTCATTTTTCATTTTTAACTATGACAGAACTATCTTCCAATTATTTCAGCAACAATTCAGCAGTCATACTTAAGTATACAAGGCTTTATCTTCATACTTTTTTTTTTTTATTTGCAGGTACTTGAATCTACAACTGGCTTATAGGACATCTGTTCAGGATTGAGTAATATGGGGGAAACGAAAAGAAGTGGCCTGAAATTTACTGATTTTATCTTTCTTTGGTCTTTTTCAATATTAATTCCTTCCATCAATCATTAAAAAAATCTACTTCGAACACACCCCAGTGAAGAAGCAGATCAACTGCCTCTGAAGGAAGCTAGCTACATGCGCCTAAGTTCAAGTCCCAGGTCTGGGGAACAGTGTAAACAAATAAATGGAAATAAAATTAAAATGCTTAAAAAAACAAAACAAAATAGAAGCCTAGTATAACACCACTTACTCTGTGAAAGAAAAGCCCAGTTTAAAAAAAAAAAAAAATATATATATATATATATATATATATATATATATTGCTTCAGTAGATATTACTGCAGATTCTGCTTTCTGAACACATACACAAATCTTTGCAGATCAATGAACATTTCCTTTATACATTTCTAATTCTGAGAGTATCTCCACTCCCAAACAGGTAGCAATTCCCAAACAGGAACTTTGCTAAAAATAGAAACAAACTGTATGACTTGATGAATGCAAAACTCTTGGCAATATATTAATTGCCGAATTTTGAAGTATACAAATTCTTATCCACCTTTCTTCTGGCCACATATTTTAAAAGAATCCCAGAATCCTAAAGAGTAATAGTCGTCTCTCAACAATGTAGAAAGAAATGAGAACAATTCCACAGTGTACAAAACATTACCCACTGCTGACAGTACCTAAGACTTGACTATTCTTTCCACACATTCTCTATGAATTGTAACCTGCACTTTTTAGGTACCCATGCTTCCTCCCTTATTATGTGCATTTCCTATCTTTGGCCTTGATGAATCTCCCACAGTCACAGGAGAAACTCAATAAACACTGGAGAACCTAGATGTCTCCATACCCCTAATCTTACATTCTTTCCATGACATCACACTGGCTCAAAGCTCTCTAAGGAAACAACTTTCAGACACGGGGAGGGTGAGAGGGAGTGTTGGGGGATACAATGGAAAGAAACCATTCCTGGTAACCATCTACTGACAATAGTCAGAGCATGCTGTAATCGAAAAGTGCCTGTTAACTAAGGGTTAATGAAAACCACAACTGCTTGAAGGCAAAGACCTGACTTCACTCCCCCCACACACACCCTAAAATAGCACATACAGAAAAGCAACTCTAAACAGACAGTTAAGAAGTATTCATTATTCCTCTACTGAGTTCAACATTATGGTAGGTACTGGGGGACCAAGACTCTGTGTGTGTGTGTGTGTGTGTGTGTGTGTGTGTGTGTCTATACACACACACATTGTAAATATATATACATATATACGTGAGTGCTATGTTCTACAGAATAGAATAGACTGAAAACATGAAGAAATTAGTGTAATAAGGTAGATATTAGCATGCTCTGGTTTAATGTGCAAAAATCTAGACTTGGCATACTAAGGTATTGCCTACAATATCATATCATTTATCAATGCTTATGTGTTTCATAATTATATTCAAATGCATGTAAGTATTCTATAATAGAGACCATTACAATATTTGAGAATATACAATACTAATGTTTAAATGTTAGTTTTAAATAATATTAAGCATTATTTGTGACAGAATTTCCAAATCTATAAACAAGTATTTACTAATCAACAAAAAAAAACCAAATTTCCCATGAAAATGCTTCTATCATTCTTATAGTATTGAGAAACAATACTCCCTGTGAACTTTAAATCCTCTAAAGGTTCTGCATAACTAGTACAGAAAGAAATAACACATTTAGGGAATTTATTAGAAAGACAAAGTCTCGCCTAATGAGAAATGTAATCAAAACTAACACCAGGTTTTCTGAAAACTGAGGAAAAAAATGTGAAATCATTCTGTAAAAGGAGATAATTATCATGAAGTGGTTTTAGAATCATCATTATTATTGTTAATTTGGTTGTAAAATTACTTGAAAAGAAACAGAACACAAAATTAACATACAATATGACCTCAAATCTTTAGGAAAAACATAAAAGAATTAGGTATTGCTCCCCGCTGTTTTCCAAATAAGGAACTGAAGCTTTTCAATCCATAACTCAAGAAAAAACAATGGGGTAGTGGCCACTGAAGGACTAAGTCATTTTCCTCTTCAATCACCTTGCTTTCTAGCCAGTCTGCACAGCTTATTTTGAAAACACTGTGGTTTTAGGAATTCGGATCTTAAGAACTTGCAGAGCCTTCTGACCTAACCTGTAGAAATTAATGACATATTTCAACACATTTTGTCTAAAAGGAGGAAAAAAGATCTGACAGAGAGAGAATGGTGGCTGCCCACTTCACAGAAACTGGAGGTGTGTTTATGACAGGCCACCCAAGGTGGGCCATCAGTAAGAACAGGCCCACAGCAAATATCAAGTACTTTCACTCACACATGGAATATAAAGAAACAAAGCAAACAGACAAAACAGAAACCAACCCTTGGGAATTACATAAAACCGAGATTACCAGCAGGGTGGAGGTAGCAGGGTTCCAATGGAAAGGGGTGGAGGACTTTTGGTAATTTGGTTGTGGGTGTGGCGTGCTGTCATACATTTGACAAATGGTGAAATTGCACATACGAGCTTATAGTATTATGCAAATCAAAGTCACCTTAATAAATAAGAATAATAACAATAAAAGAACCGGTCTACAGAGCCAGTTCAAGAGCTACTCATTCCCATCTGTCCTGCCCCTACCCGCAGCCTGGCTTCAGTAGGGTAGGCCTCTCACTTCAGTGATCTTGTGTCCCAACCCTGGACTCAGCCTCCTGCAGCCATGAGACGGTATCTTGATTAAGAGAAAGTTCAGAGGCTGAGTGCTAGGAAGAGCATTCTTTCTTCTGACCTGGGTGATCAGAATAGGCAGTGAAACAGAGCATAGTAGTTACCTCTGGGCAGAAGTGCAGGGAATTTAGTTGGAGATAGGAAATCAACTATAATGGTGGTGGTGGTCTGCTTCTTAAATTGGGCTGAGAGGATCTAGATCTCATTGTATCATTGTTCACCTTTTGTATGTATGAAGTAATTACATATACAGGTAATATGAAGGACAGAAATCGCTGATGGGGTGAAAGGAATTTATAATGAGCCAGAGAGGAAAGTAAATGACAGCATAAGAAGCAAGAACACCTTCAACATGAATCTCTTAAGAATTTCAAAAACATGATCACAGACATTTTGATGAGTGGAAAAAAAGAAAAAAATCTAGTGGCACCTCAGTCATTGCATAGGAGTCAATATTCCAGAGAGCAGATGTATTACTTTAAGCTCTGAATATACTTTTTGGCAGAAATCTTGCTAAAAGAATCTATGCTTCATAATGCTCATAAAACATGAACCTTTTCTCTATCATGTAAGGTCAACACCAAGAACATCAAAGATATACTCAAGGGCTAATCCTGTGGGAGGGCTACTGCTTCCTTCTCTAATCAGGCAAAGGTGGGAAATACCAGAGAATCAATACACTCTGCTGCAACGTAGCTCATCAAAGTGTAGAAACTCCCTTTCTGGAAATTGATCTTAAAAGTTTTCCTACACTAAAAAGAGTGACAAATTACATCTAAATCTGCTGTCACCCCTTCTTCTCCACTCACTTCTCCCAAATGTGCCCCGCAGGGCCTGTTGCTCTAATTATTGATCACATGCCTTTCTGAAAGCCCCTCAGTCTTCGTGCATTCCTATAAAAGTATCTCTTTTTCACAGCCACAAATCCCAAGATTTCAATTCAGACCTGCATTGGTTGATGAGAGTAAGGGCATAGAGCTTCCTACCAAGAATGGAAGATCAAAGTAAGTTGACAAGATGGGAGTTCACTAGAAATTGCCCCACATGGCCTTGCCTGTAAAATTGCTGGCATGGCAGCCATTCTGTCCACAGAGAAAGATGAGGTATTATAAAAACGGCCTTGCTGCGGCTTCCTAGATGCCCTGGAGAGAATAAAGTCAATCAGACGTACAGTTGGCTCCTCAAACTGCCAATTACAGCGTGTCTACTAATCACTGAATAAAGGGATGTGCAGCATGTCAGCCAAGAGAACAAAGATGTGTGGAAGTAGAAAGGGGCCCTTTTCACAGTAGGTTCAAACACATCATTTTCAAACTTCATTTCTTTTGTCAGTGAGGTTTACATTTTTATTCTGGATTTAAAAAATTGAATATAAGGCAGTATTATCTATTGCTACATGCAATAGTTCTCAACTGTGCCTGAATAAACAGTCATTTCAGTACAATTGAACATGATTTATCCTAAAATGAAAACATCAGGGGGGAAAGGGCATACTGAAAATTGATCTTTCCTTGAAACACGTATAATTATGAAATCTTCAACATGCATGTTCTTTTTTGTGAGCAGCAATAAGACTATAAATTTAGCATATATCAATTAGGGTTTTTGTTTTCTTCCACCCACAGCCTTTCTCTGTCAGGGTTCTACTTAATTCTGAGAGAATTCAGCACTAGAGAAAATGATTTGCATGATTAATTTATTAGTTCTTTTCAAGGATACTGTATATGTAAGTTAAATTATTACATTCGACAGATTCCTTAGAAATTAGAGTCTGATGAAGTCTGTGAAACCACCAAAATTTTAGAGCTGTGCACATGAGCAGTCTTCCAGGATGAGACCACAAAAAGAACTATGACCCAAAGGTTAAGCATTATACTAGAATATCAGTATGATTACAAGGAAATGTTTATAGTAAAGAAAAACTTCAAGGAGCGAAAAATTAAACCACAGTTTATGTCCCGTGCTTACTTCATATAGCTTTCAAATATTTCTGATTAGTTTCTTTGTGTACATATTAAGATTAAGACCGCTGCACAATTCTAAACGCTGACATTCCTCTCCCCTGACTTTGCAAAGTCAGAATCCAATCCAGAAGAAGTGACAACCTAAGTGGGGTTTTAAGCCAGTGGGTTTGTGATGGTTTGGCTTTAGATTTAGATTTACAGTGTGACTGAGTTTGTCAAGATATGTTTTCATATCACAGCAATTTAGCTGCTCAAGTAATTGCCCCAGATTTTAGATCTAATTAAAACATGCATATTTCCCCTAATAAATCAAATGAAATTATGAAATAAAATAGTAGCCACCCAAATACACAAAACTGTCACATCTGTCTGCCTGGCGCCACTTGACTGTATTGGCAAGCCATGTGTCATTCTCATTACCATGAAAGTCAAATAAACTATTGGCATTAGATGTTATCTAGGCACATGAACAGAAATGAGTGGCGAGTGGTGAGAAGATCGGAACTCAGGGAGAAACACAATTACTAAGGAAAGTCTCAGGACC
>RJWH01006337.1:0-5000 GCA_004363575.1 Solenodon paradoxus
GAGAGAGAGAGAGAGAGAGAGAGAGAGAGAGAGAGACTCCGACAGCAGGCCCGGGAGCACACTGTAAGAAATGGGGAGCAGCAAAGCAGAAGGCCCTATCCTCTCACAGGCCAGCAGCAGACTGTGTCCCTAAGTTGAGGACCACGATTCAGGTCTGAAGCTCCACCGCGAGGGAAAAGCCCGGCTGGCGCTCAGACGTCCATACGCAGGGCTGCACAGACAAGTCACAAAGCTGTTCTGGAAGCTCCTCCTCACAGGGGCTCCCTGGTGTGGACGAGACCACAGCCCTGTTCAATGTCATCAGCGGGAGCAGGAGCTTCCTGAAGCCCCCTGGCTTCTCCCCTGTGCCTCGTGCCGGCCGCCGGGGCGCTGAGCCTCATCTGCAGACCTCTGGTTCCGTTCCTGGATGGAGTCACGCTCGCCTTCACAGTCCGTGTGCTGCTTTTCTTGGACGAGAATCCCCCTCCCTCCCAAGGCCGCCTGGCTAGCTGAGCTCCACTCTGGGGGTCATCCCACCAGGCCACTTAATGCGCCTAAGCCCCCCTTTCCTTCACAGTAGGTCACACTGCTCCCGATCCAGCACGCCCTCTGACTACCAAACCCCGAAGGCTGGAGCATGTTTGGTTTGCTTGCTATTTCGTTCCAAGACTCTAGCAAACTAAGGTGCACGAACGGATGGACGTGTGCCCAGGATGGTACTGGGGTAAAGAGTGCCCCCAACCTGTGAAATCCGAAGAGAGAGGGGGTCTAGACTCCTGGGGGAGCCAGGCTCAGCAGCCAAGAGGCCTGGCCCGGGTCGGCCTTCTGGTCTCGGACAGAACAATGCCCACTGGCCACAGTCACAGCCACAAAGGCCTAGATGTCATGTCTTATAACCTGAGCAGAAAAACAGGCAGGTTTTTATTTAAAAGCAGAGGTAATTGGAACTGAGAAAAGCAGTCAAGAAGAAAAATACCACCTGCTTGGGATACAAGTCTCTCTCTCTTTCTCTCTCATTCTTTAATCTGCCAGGCAGCACCTTTTATATACAGTCTGATTATGTTTAACCACTGGCTTTTTGTCCTCGCCTTATAATTACTGCCTTTTTAAACCCAGTTGCAAAATTAATCGCCCCTTAATGAAGCAGGGCTGCAATTAAGGGCAGCGAACCTAGTAGGGAAGGAGAAACAGGCATTTTTTCCAGGTGCCTCGCCGGGAGCCTGACTCTGGATGCACCGTCTTCACAGCTGTCATTATTTTCCAAGGCTGCGTGACACCTCCTTGGACCGGATCAGAAATGCCAGCTCTGGAGAAACTCATTGTATCTTCCAAGTTAATTAGAGGCCAGTGTGGAACTTCCTGACTCCTGGACTGGAGGGGAAAAGCAATTTAGTATCTAGATGCATGGCGAGCTTTGCTGAGGACAAGTGGCCTTTCCTGGAAAGCCAGGGTCGCTCAGACGAACTTCTCCCCCGGTCACGCTGCTCCGCAGACACCCATGTGCGAACCAAACCCTGGAGCAGCCCCAAGCCACCCACAGACAGGCCCCACGAGACAGGCCCTCTCTGCAGAAGAAGGGCCTGTGTTACCACCCTTCCACATAGCCACGAGGAAGGTCAAAGCCAAGTGCCCAGGTCACCTTCACTGACAGCCCTGTCACCCTTTAGCTGAACCAACAGCCTTCGGTGGCTGATGGAGGAGATGATAAATCTGTTAACTCTCTGAGAGTCTGTCCTCCGGACCCTGGAATAGTGCTCATGTCACAATGATGGAAATAATAATCACAGTAGCAGTAACAGGAGTTAACAGAGTGAGGCCCCACTAGACATCAAGCACTTTAATTCTGACAACGACCTCATGAGAATGCAGTCTCCTCATTTTACAGCACAGAAGAGACTGAGGCACAGAGGGACTGAGTCCCTTTTCCAAGGACACACAGCTCACTGACAACCATGACATGCACTCTGACCTTTGCTTCGCCCCACGAACCCGTTTCCTCTCAGGCCCACATGTGGCGACGCACAGGAACAATGTACAGAAGCTGGTGGGGGCTCCTTCCAGCTGACAGGTTCCACCTTTAGAACCAGGTCACCCAGCTGCCCTGATGGAGCCTGGAGCAGCCCCGCGGGATCTCATGGGGCAGAGATTTAATTACGTCATTTCCCCCTGGTTCTGGTCTGATGACAAAGGCTTGGAGTTCACGGTCCCCAAGAGCCAGCCCCGCTCCTGCCTTTCGCATCCCTCCCCTGCTGTTGGATCACCCCAGCTCCTATCTGCAAGGCCACTGCACACCTCTCTCCAGCTGGGGGACGTTCTCTGCTTCTTCCACATTTCCAAATCCTTTCAAAGCCAATGGGCACACCCTGGTGTGTATGGCATCTTTGCCCATACCCAGCTGACAGGGGCCGCTTCCACTCCAAAACCTCTATGGACCTCAGGTTTTGTAGGTCTGATGTGGCCTAGATTTTCCAGGCTGATAGCCGTATGTTTTCTTTCCTTCTTCCCTCCCTTTCTCTTCTTCTCTCAGGAATGCACGGTCATTTTAGCACATTATCTTTAGCATCGCTGGGCTGCAGACAGCAGAGTCACACAGCTTACTGCCTCTGTGAGCTTGGGCAAGCGTTCTAGTTTCTTTGTGCCTCCGTTTCCTTGTCTGTCAAGTGGAGAGCATGATGGCACCCATCTCATGGAGCTGTGCGCAGGGAATGCAGGGAAGCTAGAGCCTAGTGCCTGGCTCAGAGTAAGTGCTCAGTCACTGTCAGGTGCTGCTGTCATCTCTCCTCGGGCTCTCAGCCTCTTGAGGACGGAGCCACTCTGACCCACGCGGCAGCCCCGTACAGGGCGGTCTCCCAGCTGGATACACCGTGTACACATCCATCTTTTCCTGCATCGCTTCCAACCACCCACCGTGTAAGGATGTCAGAGGGGTCTGGTGCGTAGAAGGCATCCGGCAAGATCTGCAGAAGCAACACCTCATGAAGGTTGGGTCATACTTGTACTGCTGTTGAGCATTATTCAAAGAGGTAGGTGGTGGCATGAATTCTTTAACTTTGCACTCATTTTAATTTGCACAAACTTCCAAGTTTGTACCAGAGTGGGGCCTCAGTTGAGTCTCCCGCCACCCACTGTGTCTTTCTTTCTAATCTGCCTTGGAGGTGCCAGGGTGGGATTGCAGACAGACACACTTCTGATCCTACACCTGCCCCACGTGTCCTGTGACCCCAGACCTTGGAGGTTTAAGAACTGGAGTCCTTCTGATACTGGACCAGCATGCACTGCAGCCCAAGTGGGCTGAGCTATGTGCATACCTTTTCCTTTGCCCCCATGTCCTCCTGACTTCCCACGGGGCTGGTGCCCTGCCGCCCCCAAAGGCCAGAGGTCAGAGGAGGTCTTGCTCTAATACATCCCTGTCTAGTTTGCAGGTCAGGGAGGCACAGAAGACAACATGTCTTTGGAAGCCAACGTCACATCTCTTTGCTTGGAGGCTCTGGTCTCAGTTTCTTCCATGCAGCTCAAATCTCCAGGGTCTTCCAGAATCTTTTAGGCCTCAGTCACTATTACTGCTGATGTTTGGGCTCAGAATTGTTCAGGTCTGTTTGGATGTTGCTAGAAAAATCTCACTGGGTTTTGAAAAATGCTGACAGCCCCTGGGGCCAGTAGTGGGCCTGTACGTAACCAATTTAAGTTTGCAAAATGCTCCAAAGATACAGACCAGGCTTGGGCTGCTGCTCAGAACCTCTGTGAAGAAGGCTGGCGAGCAAAAACAAGTGAATGATGACAAAACGGCCAGGCGGGCAGAAAAACAGAATGGCCTGAAAGCTGCGGGGCAGAAACTGACACGGTTTAATTAACTATATGGAATAAACATATTTGGTGCCGCTAGCAAGGCTGTTTTGTTTGCCTTCCCTAAACAATGCTCTTAATAAGTCTGAGATTAAACCTGCTAGAGATTAATTAAATGCAACACCTTGACTTGAAATGCTAGGAATGGCCAAGGCGGCATCATATTTTTGGTGCGCATTGTTCAATGGCTCTTCCCTTGCCTGAACCCGCCCTGACCTCGGCCAGGCGTAGAGCCAAAATTGTCACTGACTGTGATTTGGCATAATTCACAGGGAGACGAGATGGCTCAAATTATATCTTCAATGCCATGCGCTGCTCTCTCGGGCAGATCAATGATGTTTGTGACTCATGGTGTCATTAAAAAAAAAAAAATCGCAATAAGCAGACTGGTCTGCCATGTGTTGAAAAGTCACTCCACCCCAGACCTTGTAGTCAGTGTCTGTCTGCTAGTCACAGACGCCCTTTAAAGGAATCGCATCGTTCCCACTTTACAGAAGAGGAAACGGAGGTTCATACAGGACACTGTTCTACCTAAAGCTCAGCTAAATAAGTGAGGGAAGCCGGCACTGGAAGTCCGAGCTCTTTAACCCCAAAGCTCCTGATCCTCGGTGATCTCACTTACGAAAACAAAAGAAAGAACCATACCCTGGCAAACTCTAATCACACGCTGACTTCATGATAAATGAAGAGGGAGTGCTTCTAACAGGCTTTGTTTCATTACTTAAAGCAAGGCATTTTGTACTCAATAATTGGGGGTGAAATCGTTGTAAATAGTCTTATTAGAAAAGAGAACAGGCAAGCCCCTCTCCGATGGAGCAGTGGTTGGGTCAGCAGCCTCCTAAGGAGCGCAGGCCACACTCCCCACTCTGAGATTGAGTCCCATGTGCGGGGGTGGGGGGACAACCAGTGTGAACAACTAAATAAAAAACAATAAAAATAAACTGCTTCTCTTCCTCCTCTCTCTTCCTGCCTGCCTGCCTACTTACCTTCATTCCTGCCTGCACTTTTCCATAAAAAAATAAAAATAAAAAGATACAGGACAATAGTAAAGAATCCTTGGTAATCCAGCGGTGGGCAGGCTATACTGACATCTCTTTGAGGAACTGGGAACCTGCACATATGGGTTTATATAGTTTGGTAAAGCAAAGTTGCCTCAAGACATCTTCAATGAAAATTAA
>RJWH01006337.1:10000-56917 GCA_004363575.1 Solenodon paradoxus
CGCAGTCCACATACATCGCGAGGTCCTGGGTTTGCATCCTGCTGGGGCCGGCGGGGAAAACTAAGGTGAACAACTAAATAAACACAGTGTTTTGAGTTCAGTGAACAGCTAGGCAGCACTGTGAGATCCTGTCTCCACTAACAGACCGTCAGACAACATTCAGAGACTTGGCTTTCTTTCATTTTTTTTTTTTTTTTCAATTTGAAACTCCCAGGCCGGGTTTTCTCTCTGGCTCCAGGACAGGCAGTGTGTTCCCGCATTCTGCCTGGGGGACTTGTTTTGAATCAATACTGGAGTTAATTATCACCCGGGCAGAGGATCTCCTGGGGTTTCTGCCTCTGGTGTGGGAACTCCCCACCCTCAGCATGGTTTTCTAACCCTGACCTTTTTGTTCAACTTTTGCCATCCGTAGTCAGGCTCTACCTTAGACTCTGGTTTCTGGTTATCTGTTTCAGAAGTTTTCCTTTGTCCGGTGTCCATCGAGCTGAGCTACTTGGCTCCCGAGTCCCCTACTTGTGGGTCGAGTTTCTGAATCCTGTCTACCCAGGTGAGACCGGGACAAACTCAGCCCCACTTGGGGAAAGGCGACCAGCCTTTCCAGATCTCTGGGAACAGACTCCTGACTTCTCCATCACACGGATCTACTTCCATTACGTTTATTCGTAGTTCCCATGTTGACAACGCCTCGGCATCACCGGCCACCTGATTCTGCTCCTACCATCACGCACAACTGGGCAGAGTTCTGCCACTTCTGCCTATTCCTAGGGCTTTTGGTCCAATCCTTCCCTGTCCCATCTCATTGCTGGGAAATGGGCCATGCGCAGGTGTTTCCTGGGAGAGGGTCCTAAGCTAAGCACCTATACTCTGACTACTGTTTTCAAATCCCAGCCCTGGAGTTTCATTGACTATGCAACCTTGCACGTGTTCCTCATTCATTCTGGGTCTCAGCTTTCTCAGTGCAAAATCAAGATAGCTCTGTGGGGTTGTTGAGGATTTCAAGTTGACCGGAAATGGAAAGGATAAGCAATGCCTGACACCTATTAAGTACACGATAAATATCAGCTATATTCATTAAATGGTGTGGGCATTTAGGAATTCTACAATGCATTGTGAAATGTGGGACAAACAGAATGAGCATCAGAGAAAATCAGCATGACTCGTTGCTTTGTTTTTGAACCTATACATTTCACCAAAGTGACGTTCAAAGCCATCTCAGGCCAAGACATCCTTTGGCCACATCTCATGGCCAAAGGAATACTTCCTTTAAGAATATTAATAGAGGAATTGACCTGAAAATAAGTGCTCGGAATCAAACAGGATGGGAGCGTTAAAGACAGACATTTCAGCCGACCAACTTCCACCACGCCCAGGCTCAAGCAATGACAGCATGCAGAAGGGACAGCTGTCGTGGGCAACCTGACAATGGAGGCTGGTGTTTAAGTGGACGGACCCTGCATCTGGGAGTCAGAGCCTTCCAGGCAGAAGGACAATGCACTCAAGTCTTCCCGACCAACGCAGCCAGCTTTTGAAGGCTGCATTTCTCCTCAGACAAAGCAAGACAGTTCCAACCGCTGTCAACACCCCAGTGTCTGCAACTGATAGCGATCAGAGCCTTTCTCCTGGCCCAAGTCACATCTCTGTGATGCAACACGGCAAATAATTTGGATCTGAAATTAATTTATTGAAAACTCTAACATCCTGCAAATTGTTAAAGGCATAAACCTTCTGTCCTCATCAGTGTCAAATCGCAGAAGCAAATGAGCTGAGGTCTCAGTCCTTATGTGGATATGGGGTGGGGACTGAGAGAAGGCGTCTGAGGAGACAGCTGAGTCTGCACATCAGTGGAATGATCTGCACTCCTTGACAAAGGACGCGGGGACTTGAGTCCTTGAAGATGCCAACATGGAGGGTTGGGACTTTTTCTTTCCTTTAAGATAAAGATTTGCAGGGGACAGACGCAAAGGGAGCTGCCTTTTCTGAAGGTACAGTGGTGGGCATGGATGGGGAGAGAGTTTGCTTGGACACCTTCATGAGAAAGGCCTTCATGATTCCTCCTTAAAACTCGGAAACACTCAGGCTTGTCTCTGACTCCATCTCCTCTGAGATACCTCCCCAACACAGTCTTCAGCAACTCTCCACCACCAAATGGATCCATGATCAGGAAAATTTGGAAGACACTGCAGATTTTACAATGCAGGTCAGCACATTAAAGACACAATAAAGTAATGCATTAGACTTATTTTAACCTAGTTGTTCTCCAATGTATTTAACCACAGCACTTTTTAATTTACTAGGCCCTAGAAGCTTCAGGAAACATTCTGGGATATGTCAGGCTTATTATTATAAATTTCCCAGTTCATTCCCCTAATGGGAAAAGCAGCAGATCTCATCCCAGATCATTCCCTCCTGACAAAGGGTGAGAAATCAACATGACGGTAAAGGGATGCCTCTGAAAACATGGCTTCCTCGAAGACAGATACCGCTCAGAAAGCCACAATGCACATGCACGCAACACACGCACACATGCGCATGCATGCACACACACATGCACACACATGCCAGCACACACAGTCAAGCAACATGCAATGGCCCTGTGACGCGACAGGAGGAAACCCTGAAGATCCCCATACTCATCGCTATTCTCACAAGTGTTCTGCTCAACCTGTCAACAATTTTCTGCTCCAGCAGCCTGGTCCTGGGATCCTCAGGAGGAAGAGCAGTCCCAGGTTGTAGAGATGGGAAGACCCATCCAGGAGCCTTCTCAGCCCTTTCCTGGGCTATTTCCTCCCCCTTTAATTCTTCATCAAGAGCGTGGTGAAGTACATCTACTACCCATTTCTGACGGGCCCCAGTAGAATCTTTAAAATCTATCCCCAGAGGATGTAAAGGTGGATTTATGCAGGAATAAACCATGGCTCAACGCATCAAGTGACTCAGATCACCCTGGCAGGGTCACTGATGACATGCTTAAAAAGCCACCTTAAAGGTCTCCTGCTTCTGGGAAGAGGGAGTGATGGAGATACTCCTCCTCTTCCTCCCACTCAGTTCCAATGAAAGCCCTGGGTGATCTAAAATAAGTATCTGAAGACTCTCAAAGGTGGAGAGAAGAAGACAATCTGACTGGGCACCTGGAACCCAGGAAAGACGTGGTGGAGAGCTCCCAGTGCTTCCTTTTGCCCAGACATCCCCGACATGGTGCTGCTGAAACCAGAAACTCCAGCATCCCAATGGGCACAGACCAAAAAAAAAAAAAGAAAAGAAAAAAGCCTGTCTCCTAGTCCAAGGAGCAGAGGAGAGGCAGCCTAGCAAAATTGCGGAAAGCCTGTAATGATAAACACTCTACTCCAGCTGATCATCACAGAAAAAGTGGTATCTTACCTCCAGCAGCACTGACTGAGAACCTGCTTCCACCTGAATCAGCCTGACAACATACCTCACCCTGAGGGGACAGAACCAGAGAACTTATCCCTGCTGAGCACTGATGAAATCCCCCCTCAGGGGCTCTTCTCGGCAGGTAACAGTCTACATGCCCAGTGACCAATACACTGGGGTGGTGTCAGAAGAGTCCTAGGGAGGGTAGGTACTTCCATCACTACCTAGTAGTGATGAGGCCAGTTCCATTCCTCCCCTCACCCCACCCCACCTTAGGTATTGGGGAAGCCATGTATGCAATAATAATAAGACACTCTTGTGCTCCCAGTCAGGGGGCATCAATCAAAATTTACTGGAGAACTGAAATTCCCACTCCCACTCTCAAAACATGGCACCTCTTCTCCAGGTATCAGTGGAGGCCAAGTGGGGAGTGAGAACCTCTACACCCATTTTGGAAGTCACGAGACAGTATCACCCTCTTCCCCTGATGGAGTGTTAGGAATCAGCTGAAAGAGAAGACTCAAAGAAGAGTTAGCCTCCCATGACATAATGCACAATGTTCAGTTTCCATAGAAGATAACTAGTCATACCATGAAGAAGGGAAATCACAAGTTAAATGAGAAAAGGCAGTGAAGAAAGTGCCAACATTGATATGGATTTTAAAGGAGTCAACATAAAAAATGCTTCCATGAGCAATAAAGAAATGCTTGGAACAGAACAAACAAACCAACAAAACCTAGAAGGTCTTGACAAAGAAATGGAAGATAATAGAAAAACCAAGTGGAAATTTCAGAATTGACAAACAAGATAATCAAAGGGAAAAATTCAATGAATGCCATGGCAGGATGAAAGGGAGAGAGGAAGGAACCAGTGAGCCTGAGGACAGCACAACAGAAATGACCTAATCTGGAGAAGACAGAGAAAATTGAGTTAAAAGATATGGGCAAAGCCTAAAGGTCTGATATTTTTGCCATCGGAGGTTCAGAAGAAGAAAAGAAAGATGGCAGGACTGAAAAAAGGACTTGAAGAAATAACAGCGGAAAGTTTCCCAAATTTGGAAAAAAGATATAAACTCACAGATTCAAGGTGAGCAGACTTAAAGACGATAAACCCCCAAAAAAACCCATGCCAAGGTGCAACAGTGTCAAACTGCTGAGAGAAAAGAATACAATAATAATACTGACAGTAGTGAAAGGGAAACACTACCTCACCTACAAGGGGGAGGAAAAAAAAACCACTCGAGTGACAGCAGATTTTAACAGAAATTATGAAGTCTAGAAAAAAGATGGAATGATTTTTTTAAGGTTGAAAGAAAAAAAGAACTATCAACCCAAAATGCTATCAGCAAAATTATCCTTCAGAATGAAGGGGAAATAAAAACATGTTCAGATGAAAGAAGATTAAGAATCTGTTACTAGCAGATCTATCTTTAGAAATAAGTGGGCACACGCTGGTGGAGTAGTGGTTAGATCAGATACCTCCGAAGGAACACTGTCCATGTACATCCCAGGGACCCAGGTTTGCATCTCAGATCTGGGGGTGGGAGGAGGTACCAATGTAAACAACTAAATAAAAATAAAAATCTTCTTCCTTCTCTCTCTTTCCTGTCCACCTGCCTATCTGCTCTCATTTCTGCCTGCACCTCTTCTTTAAAAAATTAAATTAAATTAGAAAAAAATTTAAATGGCTGAAAGAAAGTTTCTGAATGGAAGATAAATGAAAATCAGGGAAAAATCAATGGGAAGAGTAAAATATGGGTAAATTCATTGCCTTTCCCCCTTAAATTCTCTAAATTATGTCTGATGATTGAAACAAAAACTTTGACACTGATGTGGTTCTCAGTGTCTATAGAGGGAATATTTAAGAAATTATATTATAAATTGGGGAGAGTAAAGGGACATAAATGGAGGTAAGGTAAACTCTAACAGAATGTGATAACATAAAATGTATCTAAGCAATGTCTGGAGGAACCACTACACATTCTATACAAAAAAGGCTTCACAACCTCTATAGATAATTCAAAATGAAATTGAAAACATGCTTCTATAATCTACAAGAAGAGAGGAAAAAAACCCAAAATGAAATGACAGACTTAATAGACCAATAATTACATGATATATAAATGGTCCAAAGGCACCAATTAGAAGAGAAGAGATCGGTGGATTTTTTTTAAAGCATGACCCAACTTTACGGTAATGTGAAGTATGCAGAAGTATTATGTTGCTACTTCCCTTAAAAGGTAAGTGGCATATGTCCTTTCCCCTTCTTATGTGCGCCTCCCTTCTTTCTCTTGAAAGGTATCTATGATCTGACTGTCACTTCAATTTAGATCTAATAGTCTAATAAATACCTACAGGGTAAGGCCACACCTTGGGATAACGGAACAGAACGCTACAGTGACCTGCTCTCCAGGTACTTGTTAGAACTGCCACATCAAGCCTGGATTGTGCCTCCAGGAATTCTCTGTACACTGACAAATCGCTACCTCTTCTTTGCAGTTGAACCTAAATCCTCACTGATAGCAAAGAACTTGGCTTACCGAGATCTATTATGTGTCTAGCACAATGCCAAGTCCTTCAGGGAGATTGTTTTCATGAATTGAGAAGGAAGTTACTAGTATTTCTCCCCATTTTATAATGGTAAGTTAACTACTGCTCAGAGAATTCAAGTGACTCCCCCAAGGTCACATATCTCATCTGCCCAGAGAAACCTTGATTGTCTAACTCCAAGGCCTGGCCTACTCACCTCAGCAGTGTACTGTGAAGTCCCTTAAAAAATAAAAAAAAAAAAGGAAGAAGAAGAAACTTGTCACATTCCCTCGAGCTGAGTTGAAAGGTTTTCTTCCACAGTCACCCAGGACTGTGATAAGCCCAGAGAAAGCATGATTTATCAGGCATTCCTACAGAGCTCGTTTTTGAATCAATTTTCCTTTGGGACACAGGCAATCAGTTCATCAATCCGAACCCTCATTCATGTAACAAACATGTATAAAGGCACCACGGTTGGGCCATGACATAAGCTGGAGGAACAACTGACAGGCTCTTGTTCCGCCATTGCTCCGAGCTCATTTACTCTGAAAGTTGACTTTTCCACATCCCATTGCTCAGCTCGGAGACCAAGCTGTCAAAGCAGCAGATGCTGGGGTCCCTTGTGATGTCCTTTCTCCCAGGAGCCACTCTTGCGCCCCGTCTACTTTTCCAGGAATCCAGGTCTCCTTCTGAGTCTCTGACAGGGCAATGGGAGACCTCTGTGTCTCTCCTTCAGAGAGGAGCAGAAAAGACAGAAACGCTTCAAAGATGGCAGCCCCAAAAGCTTTGAGACCATGCTAAGTCCCAGCTGTATGATTTGGTCTTTCCTCTACATTCCCTAGAATGAAAAGTGGATTTTTCTAGCTTCCCTCCCAACTCCTATGGCCCCACCCAGCTCTCAGCTCCTGGCAGTGCTAGCATGTACATCCAGGGATAATAGTCAAAATCGCCTCCTTTGGCTCTGACAATAAAATATGGCAACCGTTTGGCATCCCAGTGGCGCCCCAGTCTCCTGACCCCTGGCTGGGTCCCAGGGGATTTGCGGTCGGCTGCTAATCAGAGCCCCGGCCATAGCCATTTCCCATGACATAGCTGAAATTCTCCCACTGCCTGCCCTCTCAGCTTCAGTTACCCGGCCAGGCTGAAAATATGTGCTCCCCTCCCGCCCTGTCCATCACTGCCCTTCCCGGGGCTGCCTGTGGCCAGATCCCTGACGCCCTCAGTGGGATGGGGGCTGGGGGAGCTGCCAACCTCTCTCCACCTTTATTAGTGACCCGCAACCCACCTCCTGCACTCCTGCAGCCCACAAAGCCTCTTTCAAACACCCTCCTCTTGAGCAATGATAAACTTCTCGGTGCCAGAGAAGTTTAAAGAGAAACAGCCACTCCCAACCTACCATACTCATATCAGAGGGGAGGTCAAGCATGTGATTTTCAAGCTGTGCTCATAAAACCGTTGTCTTTTCTCTGTTGTCTCTGGTTAATCTGCCTGTGAACTAGAATGCCAGTCTCTCTCCCTTTTGCAAGGCACGTTCGTCGCCTACCTGGGAATGGGGAAGGATGTCTGCCCGCGACAGGCAGGTCCTGTGTGGTGCGCAGCGCTCAGCCGTGTGGACTCCACACACACAGTCCCGAGGGGACTGGGGCAGGTCATGGAACCTCTCTGGGTCTCAGCCACCTCTCTGGACAGTGAAGAAAATGGGAAGACTCCCACCTTGCCCACCTTGGCTGGTTATGGGTATTAAATGAGTTCCAGTTTGTCAAGGATGCTGTCAAGGATGCTGTCAACTACCAAGGATATAGCAAGAGTCATATTCCTGTTTGGTCAAGAAGCACTGTGTCTGTGTGTGATATTCTATTCATTTTCACAACAGTTCAGTGAGGTGACTATTGTCTCCTTTGAGAAAATGCTACTAGATTTCCCAGGATCATAGATGCTTAGCAGTAGTCGGATAGTAAGTGGTGGGTCAGACTAGGCAGAACTAGGATTTGAATTTGGGATTTGTATTTCCCACTATGAGAGTGGTTTTCAAAGTGAGGCTCCTCATCACTCAAGAACTTGATAGGAATGCAAATTATCCTTTGCCTGCCCCAGACTTAACGGCTCAGGAACCACCCAGCACCCCAGCATGCCTGGGGGCCAGGGAAGTTCCACCCAGCCCTCGGGTGAGGATAATGCCTACTGGTGAGAGGTGGTCCCCACCCTTCCTCTCTCCTGATAAATGGGACAAAACAGACACAGGAGACACACACCTGTCAAACGACACACAGAAACACAGGACTTCTGAATGCAAAATGCATGGAGACGCAAAGAAATGTGAGCTTCCTGCCTCCAGAGAATATTCCCTACTTATCAAGCCCAGACAGGCTCGCACACAGTGACCCGAATGGCACAGACCGGACTTGTCTCCTAAGCACCAGAACTCAGAGGCTGGGGGCCCAACGGAGCAGTGTGGCAATGCTGGCCCCGCTTCTTATGAGCTGGGACTTCCACGAGGCCATGTGACCCCCTAGGCTTGGCTGCCTTCCTCTTCAAAGAGCTGCTCTAAGGAAGAAATGAAATGAAGGCAACTAACCTTGCATGTGACCGGCATGTGGTACAGGACTTCGTTACTCAATGACCGGGCGTATCATCAAGATTTGTCAGAAGATACACACTGCACTGCCAAACCATAATGGGAAGGAGAGGTGGGATGGGGAGATGGTTTGGAGGCTGGAGGGCCTACAGGGAACAGGAATTTGGGTTTGATTTCCAATCAGGGTGTAAATCTCAAGAGAGAGAGGGAGAAAGAAGAAAATGGTGACATTGATTATTACTTGGTAAATGAAAAGACACACCCTCATGTGTGCAGCAGGCCAAAGCAGCTTACTGGTATGATTTTCACCTGCAGCACACATACCCAAACTGTACCCAAGACACTAGATTACCTGGCTTCCTAGCCAGGCTTCCTAGCCAGGACCTGCTCAATCTGGGGTTGTTGAGGGAAAGGGCTGTGGCTTCCCTTTCTCTAAAGGTGCTCCTGGCGGCTACGTGCAAGACACAATTCAAGTGCTGCAAAAAGCACCTGAAAAATTCAAGTTCCGGTGCTTGCCTCCTGTTGAAGAAGCCTAAGATCGCACCAAAGTGACTGGCGAGGTAGACAGCGTGAAGCCATTAGCCCCAAGCTGCGCCAACAAATCTGAAAACTCCATTTTCTCTTTCCCTGGGGGCATATCAGGAAATACTAAAGATGCCCGGGAACCATTGAGGTGTCATTGTATCCTCCTCCTGGACAATGACGTGTCACTCTGGTAGGACTTTGAGGCAAGTTTTTTCTATCAAACTCTTCCAAGCAAACTCCTGCAACCTCTGATCTGTTAGCCCCTTCTGGGCATGGGCAGAAGTGAGGCCTGTGGGTCCTGTCAAGAGTGGCTGGGAGCAGAGGGTAGAGCACAGGGGAGACCAGGGGACAGGGCCCACCCAACCCTCCAGCCCTCACCCCGCTGATTTATGTCCTGGGAAAATGTTATCAAATCAAGATGTCTGGGCTGCTTGTTTTCAAAGCCAGGATAAAGCCACTCGAGACATCTCAGTATAACCACATATTTGAAAGTCTAGCCTATTGTTTTAGAATTTCCCTGGGAAGTTCTCTCAGCACCACCCTCAGACTCCCCACCAAGACCAGTGCTTCAGTCAACTGGGAGTGAAGCGCGAAGTGAACTCTTTCCGGGGAATTCCATTCCCGTGGAGAAAGTTTCAGGGAGGCAGCGAGGTACTCAGGACCGCAGTCTCTGGCCCTGAAGAGAAGTGAGTCTGTGGTTCCTCTGTGCTCGATTGTCTCAATAAGAATTCTCTCTGTGGCTTCAGGGTGTGTTTCCACTCTGGGTGGGATGGTGGAGGGAGTGATTTGTCCGCCACATTACTCAGACCCAAAATATATGCCACCGAGGGCACACTTGGCTTCTGTATTTTCCTTCTCCTTGGGCTGTTCTCGCTTTTCCTGTGAGTCAGCCTTTTCCTGGGCAGTCCCCAACCAAACCCTCCAGGCCCTGACTCTGCTGGATGAAGGGCAGCTATTGGTGTGGTATTGGTGTGGATGAAGGGCGCTGATGGTGCCCTTTCCTGCTGGTCTGTGGAGCCATTGTTCTCCAGGTCCAGGGCCACCTTTATCACTGGCATTCCTCCAATCAGGCTTAGAGATCTGTGCTGTCTTACTGGGTGGCTTTCCACTTCCCTGCAATGGCAAGTCAACCACAGGCCCTGTGTCTCCTGGTTTCCCATGTAGGGCTGATGGCCCTGAGGGGGTACCTCAAGACTTCACCCAGGTACCAAGATGGTACCGGCTTACTAGGAGATGTTATGCTGTAGGATGCCTGGGCGTCAGCCCCAGAGGGCCACTTAGTGATGTGACAGCCATATCCTAGCTGCACCTTGGTTTTCTTGTCTTTCAAATAGGATTGAAAACATAATCCTGGGACTTTGGGAGGATTAAGGGGGCTGACATATAATATTATGATCCATGGATGTGTGATGAGACTTAGTCTGTGCCCAGCTGACCTGAAGGAGAGGTTCCATTATACACGGTCTCCCCACAGAATCAGAGGAGCTTCTGCAACTTCCTTTCAGCTGATCTTGATAAAGACTCCAGAAAGCCAGAAGTAAGCGGGGAGGGTGGCAGCAACTTCATGCTTAAGCTACTAAGTATGAAAATGGCTAATACTTACTGAGAATATACTATGTGTCAGGTGATATTCTAAGTGCTTTTCATTTATTATGATCATTTTTACACATACACCCCATCACTCATCCATCTCTTCATTCATCTATTTACTCATCCAACTATCCATCCATCCACTCATCCACTCATCCATCCATTCACCCGCCATCCCATCCATCCATCCACCATCCCCAACCATCTATCTATCCATCCACCCACTATTCCATCCATCCATCTACCCACCATCTCATCCATCCATCTACCAAACCACCATTCCATCCATCCATCCTCTCATCCATCCATTTACCCACCATCCCATCCATCCATCCACCATCCCATCCAACTATCCCTCCATCCATCCATCTACCAACTATTCCATCCATCCATCCATCCATCCATCCATCCATCCATCCATCTACCCAGCCACTATTCCATCCATCCATCCACTCATCCATCTATCCATGCATCCACTCATCCATCTATCCATGCATCCACTCATCCACCCACCACCCACCCATCCATCCATCCATCCATCCATCCATCCATATTCTTTCTCCAGACATCCACATGGCTTTTTCTCTCACTTTCTTCAAGTCATTACTCAAATGCCACCTTCTTGGTGAGGACTTCTCTGACTACTTTATATAAAATTCACCTCACCATCCTCAATCATCCTTGCTTTATAATTGTTCTTAGCAGGTATCACTATGCAACATGCTAACTATTTTTTTCTTTGCTAACCTTGTTTAGCAGGTGCATTCTCCACTAGAATATACATCCATTGAGAGTAGTTCTTCTGGTCTGTCTCATTCCCAGCTCTAGCCCCAGCCTCAGCGACAGAACAGGATCTGAGCGGGTACTCAACACACTTGTCACTTGAAAGGAATCTATAAAGTAGGTACTATTAGCATCATCAGGCATGTCTTATAGAAAAAGAAGTGAAGCCACAGCGTGGTTAAATAACTTTCCCAAGAACACACAGTAAAGATCAAAGCCAGAACTTGAAATCAGAAACCACACGTTACCCTCTTTCATCGTACTGTTTAAGGTGTGCTTCTGTACTTAGACTAATACTTTCCTTCTCTTCCTCCACCTCTCCTCTTCTTCTGGGCTCACTGCTTTTTGTTTGCTAGAAGTCTTTTCCAAAGGAGAACAAGGGCTCCTTCTAAGGACTTGTTCATGCTGAGACACAGACTCCTTTTGCTGTCACTAGGTCCTAATGACAAAGCTGCCACCTGGTAAATGATTACCCTACATGTTCATGCTCAGATGCCTCATCTAGCAGGGGACACATCAGGTACACGACTGTGGTATTATCGTTGGCAGGCCGCGGGGCTCCTTGAGAAAGAAGGAAGCAGTGTGAGGTGGCAGAAACAGCCTAGGCCCCAGTCACACACACCTCAGTCTGAATCCTAGAAAGATGTTATGATAACAGCTGGTCAAGTTCAGCTCCCTCTCCTGACTCAGTTTCCTCCCTTATATGGGAATAACTTGCTAAATGTGGTTAGGTGAACCCATGAAGCTCTTAAAAGAGCTGGCAGGTGCTCCAGAAAGGTGTTCCCATGCCTTTTTCTGCCTTGTCCCCCAAAATCAACTTCTCTAAGGCCACAGGTCTCATCTCTTCTAATTTATGCACTAAAAGTACAGAGGAGAGAAAATCAGGAAAGGTAGAAATAAGAATATTGATGCTTTCTATCCAGAAATGTCTGTGTATGTTCCTACGTCACTTAGAGAATCTGGATTATTCTCCAATGCAACTTCCCTATACCCCTTCTCCCATCTCTCTCTGAATAACTGGGGTTATATATAACTGGTCCCAGGCCATGCTCTAGGCACTTATATACATAAACTCGCTTCACCTCCACGACACTCTGTGAGGTACAATCATCCAGCCCATTTTACAGATGAAAAAACCGAGACCTGAGAGGTGAAATCATCCACCTGAATTCAGTTGCAGAGGATTCCAACTTGGCTTCTGGTTCTGTCCTCAGGCCACCCACCTGCCTTTTACCCTCCCCTGGCCTGATCCCTGGCAGTACTTTCCAGAGATGAGCCCTGGGGAAGGGCTAGGGGTGGGGGACCCTGGAAGGTGCTTTGGTTTGGGGGGAAGAGGAGCACACAGCTCTCCTGGAATACTACCTAAGAATTTCCTAACCTCTCCACACTGAGGATCTGAACTTGAATGTTCTGCTGAGGTTTCTGACAGAGGTTTTGGGCATCAGTGAGGGAATTTCCTCTGGGAACTCTTCATCATTTCAAGCCTTTCTCCTACAGTTTAGGTCAACAGACCCCAAATCCCTCACACCCTCCTGGGCCGTTTGCTCCGCACATGGGTGAACCTTTCTCTACAATCTCAGGGTCACAGAAAGTTTCCAGAGAGTAGGTTATGTGTGTTTTGAAAATGAGCTGGTCTTTCTTTCCAATATTTTTCACTCCAATCATTTTCAATCTGGTGAAAAATAACTTTCCAAAAAAGTAAGACGTATTCCACCTCTGTTTTCTATTGTTCCAAGCCTATAGAGTCCCAGAGCACAGAGACTGGCCTAAAATCTGATAAAGTCTCTGACCCGGGAGCCTTTTGAGAGGGAAAAATGGTGCTTCGTAGTGCAGATGACAAAAACGGCAAACACTGATGAAGGCCGTGTTAACTGAATGCTGAGCACCGTGCTAGGAGCTGTGCGTGGATCTTCTCATTTAATTTTGTCACAATGGCTTGTGAGGTTGATCGCAACTTGAAGACAAAAATAAAACAAAACTGGGTATCTGGGATATGAAGTAGCCTTGGCCGGGACCCTAAAGTGGCAAAGTCAGAGCTCGAGGCCGGTCTGTCTAGAATCAATATTAATGCTCTCCATTCTACAGAATCCCTGGCAACTTCTCCTCTGTAAGGACTGCTACCAGCTGACAGCTGATGTCCCATTTGCCTGCCTTCATTGGGAGGTACAAGGGGATAGGGTGGTGGGGAGAACTGCACAGCAGCTCCGTGAAGGACAGTGGAAATCATCAAAGAATCATCCAAAAGAGTTTTCAACAATTTCCAAACACAACAAAGGGAAAAGGAGACCTACTGAGCCCCACTTTAGTGGTCTCTGCCATCACTGATCAATCAGTAGTTTTGACCTGTGGGCCTTAGTTTCCTCTTCTGCATAGCGTTGCTGGGGAATGAAGATGGGCTTGTCTCCAAATTTAAATGACTATAAAGATTTTGAAGCTAAATGAAAAGGTTCTGTGTGGGCAGTGAGAGTGATGGGAATGACAGCAAATTGGAGAAAGCATGTTCCTTGCAAGGGGAGCCCAAGATGAGGCTCTGCAGTCTTTCTCTATGGGAAGAGGGACCCTGTGGGGCTGTCAGTTCCCAATTTAGGGGAAGGAACAAGAAATCTGGATTTTGGTATGAAATTTCTCAACCATTAAATAGTTCATTGTTTTTGCTTGTTTAGTTTTGTTTTTAAATTATGCAGGCCATTCAAGGTGTATTGGTATATCCATTCCACCTGCGGGCTGCCATTTTGTGACATCCGTAAATGAAAGGACAGTTGCAGGAGGAAGAATAAGGGTGATTTTTCCAAACCCTTTTTCCCTTCCCTTTAGCCAATCAAATTCATAGACTCATAAATTAACCAGCCATTATGTGCCGTCTACCCAGCAGACAGTATAATCATCAACTGTGCAGCTGGGAGAAAGAGGTAGAAAGAGAGTAAGCCTCTGCTCAATAACGCCATCAAGAAAAAGTAATCCATTCAAGCAAAGCAGAAAATACCACAAAAGGTGTCAATGGGCTTCTGATGACCGATGACCACTGTGAAGAACTGGGCTGGTGGGGTGGGGGGGTGGGCACCAACCTAGAGAATCTCCACTGAATGGGAGGATGAGGTATGAGGACTTAGCATCTAAAGTTCACTGAACACCAGGCAGTGTGCTAAGTGATTTATAAGGAATACTTCATTAAATGTTGGCAAAAATACCCTCACTTAAAACCTTCACTCTTACGAACTATAAGGCACTGGGTCTAGACTCGGATAGGCCTTGGAAGCGAAGGCTGGGATAGGGGCAGGAAGAATGGTCATGAAAAGCCTGGAGGCAGTAATGGGTTAAACCAATGTATGGCAAAAGGGGAGGGGAAAGTATGAGTGTGTTGCAGGTTTCTTTTGTGCTTTGTGCAAAAGTCCAACTTCAAAGCTCCCAAGTCTAGGGCAGCCCTAAGGCTAGAGGAACATGCCCTGGATCTAAAGCCTTAGGAGGGAGATTTCAGCTGATGATGGGGGTCTCCCCCTAGGAGGTACTCAGATGAGATGAGACCATAGTCCTGAGGACAGGGTGGCAGAGCAGGAAGGTCCCTGCCTCTAGACTGGAATGCAGCCCCCTCCTCATGAATTCATGAGTATTCATTGCCTTGGGGAATCTGCTGAATATGTGCAGACATTCATCTCCTAGGACTCAGCAGGGAAAAATTCACTCCACCCCTGGAGGGAAACTGGGTGGGGATGTTGGATTCAGACAGGGATCTGGAAGATGTTCCAATAAGCAACCCAGAATGCCTCGGGGTCTTTAGCTGCTCTCTGCCCTTGGGGCCAGAGGAATCCCCCAAAGACAGAATCAACGGGGAAGTCTGAAGGTGGTAGGTGAGGAAAGAGGACCTGCCAGTTTAGATGTCTTGGCGTGGCCACCTTTTTTCCTAATAAATGCCACCTTTTTCCAGTAAATCAGGGAAAGGCTTTGGAAAGGGAGGAATGTTAAGAAAGCCTCTGAAATGTTTCTTTGCCTCAGTGGAAGCAAGTACCTAGAGAGAGACCTTGGCACCGTATTAGGACAATAATAAGAAAGCTCTGCAGGTCCAAGCTGACATTGCAATGAAATAGGACCTCAGAATCGCCGTCCTGGATAGATCAATCTTTGGTCTATTTGATCACCATGGGATGCCTTGGAGAAATACTGAATTCCTCTCAGATATTTTCTTCAGGGTCATTTTATGATCCCTTTACCTAAGAATTAAACAAATGCTTAGAAGCTTTAACATCACAAGTTCTCCACACCAGTCCTACACAACTCAAGCCCCACCAAATGTGCTTATGCACACAGATTCCACAGTCAAAACCTATTTAGGAACAAGCTGTCTGCTGTGTATTAACAAGGCAAAGGCTCTGAGAAGTCCTGTAATCAAGAAGCCTTCTATAGTTCCCTTAGCCCATTTCTCTAACTTATTTGACCTGGCTGGCTTTTTGTTGTTGTTGAACACTTATTAAGAAAGAACGCATTGGGAAAATACACGTCTTTACATCTATACCTCTGAAGCTGATGTCATATCCTTTGAGGCGATGAGTTCCATAAAATCAACGGCATACTTCACATTTGCTATGGACAGGCTATTTTTCCCCTGCACCCCCATTTCATATCCTGAAGTCTTAGTCTCCTGTGTGACAGTATTTGGAAGTGGGCTTTGGGCAGGGGGTGGGGGAGGGGGTAGTTAGTTTAGGTCATGCAAGTGGGGTCCTCAGGTTGGGAATTAATGGAAAGAACAAGAGACAAGAATGCTAGAGCATGTTCCACCTGCCATGTGAGGCCCCCTCAAGAAAACTGTCATCTACAAACCGGAAGAGAGCATTTCCCAGGACCCAGCCAGTCAGCCCTGTCATCTCACACTTCTCAGCCTCCAGAACTGTGACAAACAGGCATCTATTGTCTAAACCATCCAGTCTATGGTATTCTGTTATAGCAGCCAGAGCTACCTGACACATCAATCATTCTCCTTTTCCAGTAAAAGAAAACATTTTAGCACTGTGCTAAACCCTGCTAATAAAAATTAAAATGCAATTCCCCACACATAAGAAGTTCATAGACTGGTAGGGGAGGCAGACGAAGCATCTTCTCAGGGTTGGTGGAATTGATGTTCTGATAATCGCTTGCCTACAAGGCAGGGGCCAGAGGAAGTCCTTCTTATAAACAAGACCAGTGTCATCAGGGAGGGCTTCTTAGAGGCAGAGATGAGAGCTGAATTTTCAAGAGGAACATTCAGTTAGACAACAGGATGAGAGAAGAGCCTTTCAGGTCTGATTAAGATGTCATCAAGATGCAGAGAAAATCAAGCACGGTGGACTGAGTGAAGGAGTGAGCAAGGGCCTCGCAGGACAGAAAGCTGGAGAGGGAGGCAGAGGCGAGGAGATCTAGAATTTCATCAAGTCCCCTCCGTTCTCCTCAAGTCCTGTCAGGCAGCAGGGAGACTGCCTTCTTGGCTCTGGAAACAGGGCCTGGCTTCCTGAGCTTGCTTCTCTTCTTCCATGATTTTCTGAACCTTATACATTCAAATGTTCACTTTCCTATAGCAATCTTGGTGTCTTCTGTCATATAAATGCCTCCCACCCTTTTATTTTAATTTAGCTCACTTGGCTCACGCAGATATGTCCTCCCTAGTTTAGGGAGGCCCTGGAATAAAACTGCAAGGCACAACAGGCATGGCTCTTGACTCGAAGCCTAGTGTTCTGGATACAAGGCAGCCTGTGATCTCGGCCTATATTATCATCAGATCCTGGCCAAGGTCCGTTTACTCTCATCTGTGTGCCTAGAAATTATCTGACTTCCTCCCAGTAACAGAGGTGGGTATGTGACCCAGGCTGGGCTCATCAAAGCCCCCTGGCTCTGCTCATAGTGACTGGTCCTGGGAGGAGCACGTGACCCAGGCCAGGTCCAATAAGAGCCCTGCCCTGAGAATCTTCCAGTTTGAACATCAGGGAAGACTCTTGGCATCCTGGTCCCAACTCTCTAAGGATATGGTGCCAGCCTGCTGGGGCTCCATCACAAGGGGTGCTGGGGGAATGAAGCTGCCAGGCAGAGAAATCAGAGTTGAGACTTGGAGACAGAGACACAGTGGGTACTGGGCCTGGGTCCTTGTCATCTTTACCACCAGTCCTATGTCATGGCTTTATGCTGTCTTTGTTGACGCTTGGTTGTTTTTCCTTATCTACTTTGTTCTGTGTTTCTGTCACCGTCAACCTTGAGAATCCTAAAAAGGCCAGTTCTTCCACGGTGGCAGTGATCAAACTCCAAGCCACACACAGACCTTAGAATAAGTTCTAGAAATTATTCAGGAGCACTTGGGGTGTTCTTAGAAAGGTTTAGGCAGTGAAGAGTCTTTCTTCCTCCAGCGTGAAATCAGCTCCTCTGAATGTAGTGTAGAATGAGCTCCAGAGCTGGAAAGACACGGGCTCTGACTTGTCTTCATCTCTTCTCAACTCTGAGACCACAAGTTCTTAAAGCCATCCCCTCAATGTCATATGGAGATCAGACTAATTCCCACCTCACAGAGTTAGGAGTTGAAAATGAGAATGTTGGAAAAGTACTTGCCCATCTCATACTAAAACACGAGACAATGTCAATTTTCTTGTACTTTACATTGTTAGACTGAAAACCAACCATCAATCCATCACAATCCATAGCAACTCCAAGAAAGGAGATGTCTGACCATGGGGCTTCACGGATCAATCAAAAGAGAAGTGAGAGCCGACCCTCACCCGTTCCGCCATTATTTCCAAATGCCTCTGTGCTTTCCAGTTACAAAGTAGAAGCTCAGCAAAGATGAAAGAACTGCAGAAAAGCATTCCTCTGAAATGTACCCTCCCCTGACATGCATGTGTTACAAATATCTTTGGCTCCATTCATGTCTTCCCCTGGCTGGCTGGTCCATAAATAAACATTCATTTATACACAGATAAGTGCATATCCCTCTTAGATGGACAATCAAGGGCAGAGGCTGGGTCTACAGCCCAGGATTCCCTGTAGTAGATTATGGGAAATGACGTAGTGATGGAGAAATCTTAGATCTGTATCTCATCAGTCATAGGCAAAGGGATGAAAATGGAGAGGGACCTCCTGAGCTCTCCCTGTGAAAATACCACATCACACCATCAACCTCAAGCGTCCACCACCTTGACTGTTATTGTATCCATTCAAACACTGGGCAGTGAGGCTCAGCAAAGCTAAGTTATGGACCCACATGGCAGAGCTAGCCTAAGGTCTGAGGCCCCACACCACCCACTGCTAGTAAGTGGAATGGCTAAAGGGTCAGATGACTGGGAGCTCAGCTCCAGCATTTACATATTAATTTGACTTCATTATTTATCATCTCTGAGGTTCCATTTCTTCTTCAATAACATGGAAAGGTAATGCCCACCTCTTAGGTTCATGAAGATCTATGGCTCCTGCAGGTATTTCACTGGCTCCATCTTTCAGAATAACAACAGTGAGCTGTCTTGATCATTTAAAAAGGGCTCAGCGTTAACCAAAGAAGCAACAAGAATATTTTCCAGAGCACTGAAATGCTTTTGGCAGCTAGCAGAGATGCTCAAGCACATAAATTAGTCCCCATCTTAATTAGTAAGTGTCTGCTGAACACCTTGAAAATGCCAAGAGCTGTCTAATGAAGGTGATATCGTTATCATGATGATTGCAAGAGATGATGAAGATAATGGGGTTTAGACCATGTCTTGTGCCTCGTAGGCCTTCGACAAGTGGTAGCTGCCCGCATTGTGTTGTATAAGTTACTGCTGTTTCCTCTTGTTTTCCTCGGTCCACAGCTCAAAGACTATTGTGTAAGAAGTGCTTTTATCCTGCTTTCAAGCTGAAACTTCCACAGCTGCAGTGGGCACACTGGTGACACTGGTAGGCCGGTGGACCTACCACCAGACCTCCTGCAGAAATTCAGGGCATGTAAGCCTGGTTCCCGGTGGTCCCAAAACCCAGAGAACTGTTCCCAGAGGCTGTGAGCGTCGAGGGTCTCTTGCCTTCCTTCTGCAGCAGAGCCAGGGCAGCTGCCTCCCCATAAGGAAGCTGTGTGGACCACACGCCCTGTCTGACCATCAGCATTGCACGGGCTACACCAGCCATGAATCCCACCTTTTATCACCCAGGCCTTCTTCTCTGGTTTTCTCTTGCTGCCTGACAAACAACTGATGTTTTTCAAGGCTACAAAATACTCTTCTGTGGGCTCTACCACCCACCCCACACTGATCATGGATTGAAGAAGTCAAGTCCCCCCACCCTGCAGTGCTTGTGTTTGCTGTGACGTGGGTCCTTCTGTCCCTTTTCAGCTGCAGGTCTGTGGAGAGAGGCAAGGTAAACTCTTCCCCTTCTTGAATGTCTTCTCCCTTTTTTTTCTTGGGAAGCAGTGAGGTTTAGCTGAAAGAAGAAAGAACTTGGAGACAGATAGGCAAGGTATGAATTCTAGCTCTGCAGCTTTTTCATCGGGTAACCTTCAGCAAAGACATTGCGCCTTTCAGAGTCTCAGTCTTCTCTTCTGTCAAATGGGCTAATAATCCCTACCAACCCACACGGCTGTAAAGAGAAGTCACATGCACAGATGCAGAAGTGCCGCAGAGTATGTTGACAATGAGCCTAGATCTCTGCAACTGTCCTTGCCATGGGATTGAAATGTCAGAAAGAGGAAAGTAAAGGGGAGTGACGCAAATGAATCTCACCATCTTCATATAAAATCTTTGAAAGTTCATTTTCCAGTAGAGCAAAGACTGGCCGACTTTTTTCTGTAAAGCACCATACTCTTTGGGGGACTATACCGTCCAACTGTCCGACAACTACCCAACTCTGCCACTGGAGGACAGGCAGAGCCATAGACACTGTGTAAGTGATGGGCGTGGCTGTGTTCAATGAAACTTTACTTAAAACAGAGGGTGGCGGTGGGCTGGGGGGGCCTGGCGGCTGCAGGTTACCCACCTGGCCTTGAAGTTTAGACTTGGGGGTAAGGGTAACCAACCACAGAGCCAACATCACCTCCCTTCCAAGCACCTTGTCCGAAACCCACCCATCAGAGAGGCAGAACCGAGGCCCGCAGAACCGAGGCCCGCAGAACCGAGGCCCGCAGCCCAATTCCTCTCCCTGCCTCTGAGAAACAAGGGCTTTAGATTTATAGGGATGGCAATTTGTGTCACATAATTCTTTCAGTAATTACACCAACTTCACCAGCAGCCATTAGGTAAATGATTTGGCTCTTTTTCCTGAGTAATATCTCCCACCCCACTGAAATAAATGGGGGCTGTCCTTTCTCTCCCATAAGTTAAGCATATTATTTGCCTCATCACACAGCGCAAATGCAGTAGCTCTGAGCTATTAGTCTATCACTGCAGCGATCAGACGGCCAGGAGCCAGGAGTAATTTACAATGGGGAAGTAAACAGGGCCCCAGATAAATAAATAAGAAGCCCAGGCTGGTCTGGGGACTGAAAAGATGAAGTAATGAGAGTATCCAGTGGGAGATTTAGTGCTAAGGGAGCCAGGACCAGAGCAGCCTCCCATGGAGGCTTCAAATTATATCACTGGAAAGAGATATTATAGAAGTCTCTCATGCTGAGCCTGGAAATCAACACTTCTGGGGAGGGGAGGGCTGCCATCATTAACATACCAATTTGGGAGTCCTCCTGCAGTCTGGCTAATTAACTGCAGGGAAATGGGTTTCTCTGACAGGTAAGCAGGGTTAGGGTGACCCTACCCACTAGCAAAACCTGGTCAGTTCCTTGGCAGCTGTGGGATTATAAAGCACAGACTGGCGGGGCGAAGGGGTCTCTGAAATGCACAGACTCCTGATCAAGGAGGTACCCTGACACTAGCTGGGGTGGGTGAGAAAATGCTGCTGATGCTGGGGCCCCGCTGGCTTTAGCATTTTAGCTTCTGAACTTCCCAGCAAGTCCATTGCAGATTTGCCAGGGCTTGTTGCTATAGGGAGGGCGGTCAGCTCCGAGAAGCAGTGAGTCTCCAGCAACTGACTCCAAGAAGACTTCCTCTTCTCTTCACTGCCCTCTTCCCACACCAGGATGGAAGTCTTATGGACTCGGCCTTTCTTCCTGCCTTTTGATTGCCTTTCCTTGGAGTGGCTCTCAGTTCCCTTCTTAAAATACGTGCTGACAGTAAGAAGATGGAGGTCATCAGTGCTTCCATGGGTCAGCCAACAGCCCCTTGCAGACATAAGAATGGCCCATTCTTCCTCGGACGAGCAAATCTAGGACTTCTCTCGAGAGAATATCCTTTTTCTTAAAACACTAACCCAGCCAACCTGATCCCCGGAAACACCCACCCTTCATCCTCCATGAGTCAATGGTCCTTTGGTGGTTTCTCCTCCCGGTTACTCAATAAAAAATCATGATCAAAGTTAAGGCCAAACGATGGGGTTGCGCCCACAACATCTGGCCAGATATCTGAGGGCTGGGATTTATGAGTTCCCTACTGCTCTTTAGCTTCTCCAGTTTTTGGAGAATAAAGGGATTGGTCTGGGAGCTCCCTAGAGAGTGCTCAGCCCTGGCATTCTGTGAAGATGATGCATCTTACAAGACAAGAACTTACACCGAGTCTGGCACAGAGAAGAGAGTGTGATTCGAATTCTTCCATCAGTCTTGGAAGAACCCAGAAAGAGATGAAAACAAACCTGAGATGTATCTCCACCCAAGTTTCCTATTTTCTTTCTCTCCCTTCCTTCTTCCTTCTTCCATGTTCGTTTATGTTTGCTGTCCTTCCTCCCTCCCTCTCTTCTTTATTCTAGGTTTTCTTCCTTCCTTGTCATCCTAGCATGGAATTAGAGGTGGTGGTGGAGTTAAGTCTTTCAAAGCAACACCTCTCTCCTCATCTTGGGAGCCTTAGGAGGTCCCAAGGGCCTGGCTCACAGAGGGGTTTGGGGGATGACCTTTGCTGACTCCTGTTGAGTTTGCAAAATGAGAAAAGTGTCAGATGCGGTCAGGGAACTGGGTGGGGGAGAAGAGAAATAAATACTCGGCTAGTGTTGCAGATACTCCAGAGAGTCAGGCAGAGACCCAGAGAGCTTGGAAAAAATTCATATTCTGATGTTCCAGTGTAGCTCTGGCTCCATTCTTTCAGAAGACAAGGTTCACTTCAGGCTTGAACTCCTTCACCAGATGTCTTTCAAACAACCTCTGGCTTAGATCTCAGCTCAAGAAACAAAATAAAAATTTGGGGGTTTAGGTCAGTGCTCAGTAATTAGTATAATCTTTGCTTTTTTTCAGATTTTGCTTGAGTTTCCACAGGTCTTTTTTTTTTTTTTTTTTTTTCTGGTAAAGGCTTGCTGAGCTGAGGCTTCCGAAAGTAAAACAGTCCCTTTCAATGCCCATTAGAAGTAAAATCAATGAGGCTCAGAGTTGAAGCTAACCCAGTTGATCTTTTCCTTTCACTGTATTGAAGAATACTGCTCCCAGATCTCTGAAAAGAGCATCACAACATGCCACGTTCTCCCCAGCTCTCAGTCTCGGGCACCGCTCACATCTGCAGCTGCGGAGCTGGGCGGGGGCTGCTTCTCTTCAGTGGGAGCAGGAAACCCGACCACCCCGGCCCTCGATGTTGGCTGCCTCCATGATGCAGGGCCCGCCGTGTGAGGAAAGACGCCCCCTCCAAAGGTGTCCTCGCGGGTCCCAGAGCGGGATCTTCCCACTTCTTAAACCCGAGTAACTTGTTTTGCAAAGAGTAACGTAAACAGAGGACAGAAACTGGGGAATGAAATCCAGTGCATTCGTTTTACCCTCACTCTCGTGTGTGCCTGAGTGAGTGTGCACGTGCATACATGTTTGTGTGTGTGTGTGTGTGTACACGTGCTCTGAAATAATCATTTGGGTGAATTTTCAGAGCAATTCAGAGAGAGGTATAATTTGGAACAGAAGGTACTTTTGACCACAGATGGAGAGAAAAAGGCAGATTTTAGAGAATCTGAGTTTTTCTCTACTCGTTTATGAATGTTTCTCGAGAGCCCACTCTGTGCTAAATGCGGTGATAGGAAGTTTTAGAATCAACAAGACAAAATCTTTGCTCTCAACAAGCTTATACTCTTACTGGGGGATAGAAGAGCAGAAGGTAAAGAGACGAATGAGCCAAAAAATTCAGGTAGGGAGAAGCCTATGAAAGGCCATGTTCTAGATGGTGACTGGTAAGGAAGGGACACTATTATCGGGAAGGTGATGAGGAAAAGCTCTCTGGGGAGTGATATTTGAAGGAGGACCCGAATTTCCAGAAGGATTTGGCCATGCCAACATCTGGGGTCAACGTGGTAGTAGTGAAAGTAGCAGCAAGGCCAAGACCCTGAATTAAGAAAGAGACCACGGTGCTGGGGCAGCAGGAAGAAGGCCACGAGGCTCCTGTGTGGTGGATGGGCAGTGAGTGACCTCAGATGGACCAGGAAAAGTGACAGAACCAGACTATAAAATGTAGGAGCTTCGATTTCTCCTTGAAACAGTGTGAAGCCACTGGAAGAGTTCATTGTGGGAATGAAGAGATAGGCCTTTAAAACGATCATGGCGGCGGTTGGCCGGACAATAGATGATGAGGAATTATGGGTAAATGCAAGAAGGGTCAGTGACGGGGGGTTTTCATTATCCAACTGAGAAAGGCTGGTAGCTTGCACTGGAGGGTTGGGAGGCAGCAGAGACAGAAGGTGGTGGACAAATTAGCAATGCATGAAGAAGACAGAACGAAAACACTCTATGCTATTTTTTCACCACTCCTGTCAATGACCCTCCACGTGGGGAGAAACTGGTTGAGTCAAGTATTCCCTGGACAACCTGTCTTTCTCTGCTGCTGCTGCTTCTCTGGCCTCATTAGGCCTAATGATTGCCCATACTTCACTCTCATTTAAATAAAGGAAGGGCCAGGCACAGGGGAAGAGGATCTGCAGAGAGCCCATTAGCGGGGGAAGTCATAACAATTATTTCCTAAGATAATTTCGTCCAGTGGCTGAGCCCTGGGGAACTGATGGCTGACAGTGCTCTGTTTTGTGTTATAAAAGGGAATGAAAGTCCCTGAAGATCTCCAATAGAAGCAAGAACCCCGCACATCGCATCCAGAGAAAAGGGAAGCTGTCTCTGGAGGCCAGAAAACATTTATACTAATAATTTACTGTCTCTGACAGATCTGCGACTCTGAACTGAAAACACCAATAAGAAGGCAAGGAGACAAAGAGTCCGCCCCTTTGATGACTGTTCCTGCCTCTCTGACCCCCAATATCTCCTCGTCGTGTTGCTCAATATTTTGAACTAATGTAAAAGTCAGTATCTGGCACTAAAGTGAGATTATCTCTATGCTTTGATTCAGCAGCCTGGAGGGGATCTTCGTTTAACTGTCTGGGATTCTCCTCTAGAGAAATGGTTGCATGTTTATGTGGGTGGTATGTTACGTGGATGTGCATGTGCTTTGGAAAGAAATGGTGAGTCAATGAGCAGATGTAGAGACTCAGGAAGGAGATGCTTAGGGCCACAATATTAGCACAATTGATGATCCCGCATTTGTTTCTCTATTGCTGTTATTAATTTTCACTAAAAAATGATTAAAGTGAGGTCTCTCTGAGTATCTTTAGTCAAAGTTCAGAATCTCATAAATCCCAAACTGAATAAATTGAGGTGAAGAGGATACGTTTTTCATTGCTCTTTCACCTTCTTAGAAATGCAATTTTCAGCATGCCCTGGTGGAGTAGGTGTGGGGCGCAGTCCACATACATCCCACAGTGCCAGGCTCACATGTCGGGACCAGAGGGAACAACCAAGAAGAACAACTGAATAAATAAAATGTTTCTCCTGCCCACCTGTCTCCGGTTGCTTTCATTCCTATCTGCACTGTTCCTTTAAAAGAAAGAAATGCAGTTTTCTCCTTAAATAGAGCACTTTGACCTCCAAAAGTCAACATGCTTCCTTCACTAGTACAACTGTGGGCAGGATTCTGTGCATATGTTCCTCAAAAGCTGATTCACTAATGAAAAATTTGAGTCCAGAGTCCTGGATATGTCAATGAGAGACCGAACGATGAGTTCAATTGCCGATGCCCCATTTAGTCAACTACAGAGAGAATTTTTGGCTATCCAATAGGCAGTGCCAATCAAGATGAGCCCCAACTTCCAAGCAGCCTTCACCACCAGAAGGAGGGTGAGGAGGATTTGAGATGGATGATGGGAAGAAAGAAACATCATGAATAAAACATTAAAACATTATTCTAAACCATGAATCAAAAACGCAGGCCCAGCCACTCCACATTCAGGCAGGGAGCGTGAAATTTACTTAAACCTCTCCATTTCTATTTGGTTTGGACAGTACCATGTTATCATAGCTTTGCTGTTGTTAATACTGTGTCCACACGTTCGTTACAAGCTTCAATCTCCAGGACTCTGTAAATGGATTGCAAAGCTGACAAATGGAAATTAATGTTCAACATCCAGGAGACTGAGCTCATAGAGTGTGTGTGTGTGTGTGTGCAAGATCTGAAATTATGCTAGAATTTGGGCATCAAATTAAAACGCTGTTTGTTCCCTGGAGAGATTCCCAAATATTGGCTGAAAAAATGAGAGATGATGAGGCTCTTTAGAGATGTTTCTGGTGATGCTAAATGTGGTTCAAGAACAAATATTTCAAGATTATTAGATGTGGGCACATTTGCATCAGTCAGGCAATTGAAGAATGTGTGTTTGGAGGCTGCCCACCTCAAAGGGCTGATCTGTTTCTATATACAATGTGGCATTTCCCTGACATTTCCGATTCCCTTGACAGTTCCTACTTCCAGATAAAGAGAAGGAGGATCCCCGGGCCTGGGTGAAGGCTGGCCTCGGGTTCTCAAAGGGCGATGCTGTCACTGAGGAGTAGTCCTTATTTGCGTGCCGTGGGGATGGCCACGCGGCCCAGCAAAGCTGCCCCGTTCTGCACCCCGCCGCCGCGAGACCACGCTGAGCGCAGCACACGGTACTGAGCAGAATGGCTCCAGCTCTGCAGGTGGGGCCCGGCCAAGGAGTCTGAGAGGGAGCCAGGTGGCGAGCAGCCACGCTCACACCCTCTGGGCTCAGTTTCCACGCGTGTGTGATCTGCACTTGGCAACCCCGCCGCCAGCACGTCGCAGGGCCACTTGCACAGAGTAGGGAGGCCATGGCAGTTTTCGTTGGCCCTGGTCACCCAGCTCTCTTCCTGGGAATTGGGCAGAAATGGTCCCTGTAGGGCACTGACTGAGTTCCAGGGTGGCTGAGTGTTTCCTTTCTACCTTCCCCAGTCACTGTTTCAATCTCCAGCACAGAGAACAATGGAGGGCAAAGGCTGCACACCTGAAGAGGTGTGCTCTTCTCGCCATCAATGGCTGGATGCACCCCCAGAGCTAAGACAATGAAGGTTTCCTGAAGCCCTTACACACAGAGCCCTTTCTTCCTAGAGTCTCCCTTTATCTGGGACAATTCAGTTGGACCTGGAGGCTCATCTCCATCACCAGTGTCCAGTGTTTTCCACCGAAGGCCGGCCTAACTGCCTCTGAGGGCAGCTTCTCTCACCATGGCCCATGGCATGACTCCTGAAGGGTTAACCCTTGGGACACAGCTTCAGAAAACCATCTCCGAACCCCCCACCAAGCCAACTCACAAAACCCTTACCTTCAAACCAAAGAAAATACTCAACTCATGAAATCACTTAAGCCACCCTTCCAAAGAGAGGGAGACTCAAAATCTTTTATGCAGCAACCTAGAAGAAACTCATATTGTGGGATGTTTCACATTCCAGCCCTTGGTTTATTCCCTCATATATCCCTGCCAGTAATATCAACCAGATGTGGCAAAGAAGTCTGTGCAGAACTGTAAAAATTACAAGCATATTCTGTAATTCCAAAGCATTGTAAAGTCACAGCTTGGTTTTCTTTCTTGCTGTCTTAAAAAAAAAAAAAAAAAATTTTTTTTAAATTTCCTAACTGGCAGACTCTTCTTAGCACAATCACTGCCTGGTCATTCTAGAAAATGCTTCAGATGGCCCAAAGGACTAAAAAATCAAAACCCAGCTCTACCTTTGATAAGCTATAGGGATTTTAGAAAAATCTCCTTGCAAACATGCATTTAAGTCTATACATTTTTCTCTTTTAATGTTTCAAGTCTTAACACCCTAAAACTCAGATATGAGCATAAGCTCATCTATGCTCATATGAGCATAGAAGTTCAAAATACTGAACCTTGAAGGCAGCAGAAATCCATGTTTCATTTCCCTTCCTCTCTCTCTTCAAGGTATGTTTCAGCACAGGAAGCACATGATAAGGTAGGAAAAAACATAGCACTGGGGGTTAAAAACACAAACCCTGGGTTTATTCCTGGTGATGTAGTTAACCTTCTCCAGACTCAGCTTTATCATCTGTGTAGCGGGCATGAAAACAACTACCTGGCAGAAAGATGAAAAATGGTGTCTACAGTGTGTCACACACAGTCAGCGCCAAAGCTGTCTGGGCCTTCCCCTGCTCCCAAGTTTAAGAAAGTAATAGGGACTCTACTAGCTTGGTGTTTCTCAAAGTATGCCCACAGGTGACATACACCAAAATCATCAGAGGTATTCATTTACAGTCGAGTCTCTAGGGCCATTCCAGATCTAATGAATGAGTTGTCTTGGGTTCATGGTCTGGGAATCAGTATTTCTTCAGGGATTTTTTTCTAAAAGCTAAGTGTGAGAACTTCTGCAGTCTAGACCTTTGCTCTGCAAAGTGTGGTTCTCGGTCAGGAGTATCACCATGAAGTTGTTAGAAACTCAGACTCAGCGCACCCTAGTGGAGCAGTGGTTAGGTCAGTCACCTCCGAAGGAGCATAGACTACATCCCTCTGGTTCCGAGTCCTGGGCCTGCGGGGGAAGCAACTGGTGTGAACCACTAAATCAAGATAAAAATAAAGATGCTTCTTCCTTCCCTTTCTTCCTGTCTGCCTGCTTACTCACCTTCATTCCTTCCTGCACCTTTCTTTTAAAAAAGGAAGGGAGGAATGGAGGAATGGAGTGGGGGAGGGGAAGGGAGAGAGAGAGAGAGAGGGAGGGAGAGACGACAGACAGACAG
Organism: Solenodon paradoxus; assembly: GCA_004363575.1. Classification (NCBI taxonomy): domain Eukaryota; kingdom Metazoa; phylum Chordata; class Mammalia; order Eulipotyphla; family Solenodontidae; genus Solenodon; species Solenodon paradoxus. The sequence continues at coordinate 38,410 of RJWH01006337.1, forward strand.
AGACAGAGAGAGACAGAGAGAGACAGACAGACTCAGGTTCCAGCCCAGACCACAGAATAGGAATCCACACTTTAGCAGTACTCTCAGGAGCTGGGAAGCACAGTAAAGTTTGCAGAATGCTGGCCTAGGTAACTTACTCATAGCTCTACCACTCTATGGTGTGAGTCCAGAAGACAGTTCCACGTATTAGCCTTGTAATCAGCTCTGTGGATAAGACCACAGGCTTCTGTACTCGGTGCAGGAGAGGAGAAAAGAAACGCTCTATGCCTATTTACTGAAACAAAACAGCAGCCCCGAGAATGCCCTGGCACCCTCTGTGATGCGTGATCTGTCCACACGCAGATTAAAACTCAACGTGTCTCCAAGCACAAGACGAAACTTGCAATTGATGAAGCAAACAGAAGCCTGGCCTCACCACAGTGTTGGGGGATTAGGGGAACAGAGACGGGGGAAGAAAAGGAGCTTCAGATTGCTGGGACATTTTCCATGAGCTCTAGGTGGCTGTGCCCCTGGAAAAAGTGACCCCATGTCTGCACTGGTGAGGCTTCCGCAGCCCGGGCCAGCACGGTAGGAGAGCGGGTCTCGGGGACCCAGATGCAGGCCGGCTGGCCCTCCCCGACGCCCCCACTCTCCCGACAGATTGGGTTTTCTCGTGGCTCAATTATGGCTTCCCAGCAGACGGCGACAGTGTAGGAAAACAGAGGAGCGTGGCTTTTGTCGTCTCCACTGGTTTTCATTTTTACTGCACTGCTACACATCAATGCAGAGTTTTATGGAGACACATACCGCCTGTAGTGATGTTTTAAAGTTTAGTGCAGAATCGGGAGACCCAAGCGGCTGCACCGGCATCTATGAACAGCAGGAGGTACTACCTGGCGGTACAGGGCGCTGTCAGAGAGATGGAGGAACTGCAGCTGACGTAGGTTCTACTACTCACGCCTGGTCCTGAGCCAGTGACTCACTTCCTATAACTGGAGGATGGAAACTGTGGTTAGGAAGGTGGCTTTGAATTCTGTCTCTGCCAGTTCTGTGTTCTGTGACCTTGGGCAAGCTGTCTAAATCTCTAGGACTCGACGTTTTTGCTTTTTTATCATCTCTAAAATGCGGATCACACTGTCTCTGGGCTCCTCAACCAAAGACTGAGTGAGAGGAATAAATATAAAGCAGTTCACAGAGCTTCTGACCCATAGTAAATACTCACCACACAGCTGGAAAGCAGCCCTGAATCGTGTCCTCTCCAAAGTCACATGAAGCCCTCACCACCAGTATTTCAGCTCTTGCAGATCTTTTAACTTTAAAAAAAAAGTGCATCATGAGCGGAGCCCACGGGACAATGGGGGAAGGACACTTGGTGGTGTGGTGGCGGGCAGGGTGTGTTGACATATATCTAAGAAATGGGAACGCTACACATAGGAAATTATTTTAATGTGTAGAATAATTACTGCAATAAAAACATTTTAAAAAATAATGTGCCATGAGGGTGGGGCCCTAAACCAATGACTGGTGTCCTTCTGAGAAGAGGAGGCCATACCAGAGAGGACACATATAAAGAGGAGGCAAGAAGTCGGTCTCCACAAGACACAGGGAGAACCCTCAGGTCACGCAGGTGTGTGAAAAAATAAATCTGTTGTCCCAGCTGTCTAATTGGTACTTGGTTATGGCAGCCCTAACAAACTGAGACAGGGACTCTGACTATTCACCCGACTGGAAGGTTAACCAACCAGGCTTGAGAAAGTTGGGGTCACTGGCCCAGGTAACCTGAGAAGAGGCTCGAAGCCCTGGCTGGTGCGGTTCCAAAGTCCCTGTCCTCTGCTCCAATATTCAGCTGTCTCAGAGGGACATGACATTACCTTGGCAGATCCAGCTTCTGGTTTGTTTGGGGATAAAAGACGTGTATTTACATGACCACGACCAGAGTTGAAGAGGAGTCACCAGCGAGCAGAAAGGGGCATTCATAGGCGGAATCACTCTTCCTGGAGGTAAGTTCCCGGGGAACAGAGGTCTCCCGGCCTGGCCTTGAACAATTTGCAGGGGAGAAGGGAAAGCCATTTCCCCAGCCAGCAGCCCCAGGGACAGGGACAGTGGCGGGCCACATTTCCTATCACTTTCAACTGCCGGGGGTTAACTGGCCAAATCTCCTGCAGCTCCACAGACCCAAGTGAGTGACAGCAGGTTGAATCCCGTGGCATTTTGTAACACTGCCCAACACCCTGCAGAAACAAGTGGAGAATAACTGGAGTTGTCTCTCTTGTGGCTAATGACATTGCTTGTAGTGTCACAGGTTAGAAACCACTACTGAATATCTCACGGGCTCTTTGGACCTGAATTTGGGGCAGGCAAGCCAAAGAGACCACAGCAGTCTGTTCCTCCTCTTGCAGCAAAGTCAAACTTCATAAAACGGCCGTGACCCTCGGTGTCCTGTCTCCTTCAACAGCTCTCTAATCCACTGAAACGAACAGGGCGTTTAATCACTGTTTACCCCTTGCCTTTTGCTTTTTCTGGCTCCATTAACCACTTCACCTCTGAATAACCGAACATCCTTCACTCCCTCTCTCAGCTGTAGTGCAAGAGAAAGCGGGAAGAAAGCACAAGGAAGGAGAAAGTCAAAGTCTACTGCAGACCACGGGAGATCCCACGCTACACCCTGTCCTCTCTAGAGGAGACGGTGGAGGCCCAGAGAGGGCAAGTCACGTGTCCGAGGCCACACAGCTCATGGGTGTGGAGGCAGCAGGAAGGCCGGGCGCTTCCTACTTCCCGTGAGCACCCCTCCCTCCACCCGTGTCTCTTCTGGCTCCTGAGCTCTTTGCCAAGTGCTGATGATGACACCAGGGAGACTAAGCTAGAGCACAGCCACTGCTCCCATCGGCCAGCTGGCCAAGTCCACGCATCCACTTTGCCCTGAGTGCCTGCAATGAGCCGCATTCAGTCTGCTAGAGGCTGACCCCGGTTCTCTCCACGTGTCCTCACAGGCACACAGAGAAGTAGATGCCATCGTCTGGGACTTCACCAACGAAGAACGAGACCTGGAGAGGGTAAGCACCCAGCCCACTGCCCCAGAGCACAGCAAGCGAGCCACACCGAGCGCTCAGCACGGGACCTGGCATTCGCCACATTGGCGGTCCTTCTCCTGACGTGCTAGTGTGAGCATTTCACGCCTTTCATTAACGTCCAGGGACCCGCACAGAGTAGATGCTCAGTGACGCTGTAGACGTCTGCCATACTCCAGTTTGACATCCCTTTCCCCATCTTCTGATTACAGAATTACTCTTTTCCTTAGGAAACGCACTCCCCAGCGCAGCGCACTCACTCCCAAACAAGTGGGATGCATGCACGACCCAAACCTGATGGCCCAGAGGCCACACACCCCCTTCTGGGCCATAGTGATTTGCTCAGACATGGACGTGTAACCGAACTCATCAGCGAGTTATCTTCAAGGTCTTTTCTGCAGGACGAGGGACAAGGGCCCCCCTCCGTCCAGGATGCTGGACATGTCCCGTCTGGTTTGTCCTCGACCATGTGCACTGCCCCAAAGATGGAGCAGAGAACGAGGAAGTCCCAAGGGCAACACCGAGCTGCGGTCCAGTCGTTCCTAAACTCACGCACCAACTATACTGGGTTTCTCAGGTATCTGAACAAATCTGTTTCCTGTTTTGGGTTCAACTAGCCTGAGTCCTATTTCTGTTACTAGTGAGCAGTAGTATTACAGGCGCATCGAATCTCAAAATAGGCTTCTCTCTTCCATCGGTCCTTAAGAAAGGTCTTATCCCACAGCCACATCCTTTCCCGAAGGCAGTCTGGGGATAAACATGGAATCCGAAGCCGTTTTTGCCTACGGATCGGATAAGAATAGAAAAGGCGTGCCCTGAATTGCTGCTTATCCCACGTGGCTGACCAAGGAGCAGACAGCCACACAGGACCCACATTTAGCATTCCCTGTAAATGGCTCGCTGTGCTCTTTTAAAACAGAACCAGAGGCATACGGACACACACTCATGATTGAACATTTATTGATTTCTAATTTGCACCCTGCTTCCTTCCAAAGAGGCCCTGGAGTAGCTGACAAAACCAGACAAAGACACAATAGGGCCATTAAGAAAAATCAAAGATCAAGTCCAGAGAGGAAAAAAAAGGGTTGTGACTGATAGCCCAAACTTGGGTGAAGAAAATATATACTCCGTTCAGTGCTCAGCTTTTGGGCCACCGTTCGGAAGGTGTCACGATGAGGCACTAGGCTGAGTGGGCATCCTCTGTGCCGGCAGCTCAACAAACAGCAGAGAGGCCAGGCTGGAGGAAGTGCCAGAAAATTGCTTCTGGAATGAATGTGTGAACGAATGAATGGTGGACGGGAGTTGAAGCCTCCTGAGGGCACTGCTTAGATTCTGCTGCCTCGCTCATTCGCCCAGTGTCCACTGAGCACCAATGTGTGTTACAATTTTCCTGGCTGGGGACCTAGAGAGGCAGGAACCAAAGTGACTCCAAGGTGACCCCTGCCTTCTAAAAGGCACACTCTGGCTCCAAGCAACAGCACAGAGGAATATATCTCAGTGTTCATAGCAGCGTCTACTTCCTTGGTGCCTCCTGGGGGAGGAAGGTCAGACACTGAGGCTGTGAGATGGGACTTGCAGGGGTAACAGTTACCTGGGTGAGGACACTGATGCGGCCCTTTAAACCTAGGATGTGGACCCACACACCACAGTCTCAGAGGATACTCAGGCCTCCTAGGCCGGCTGGGCCATCTCCTTCACAGTGATGAGGACATTTCAGGGCAGAATGGAAAGTGACTCCCAAACTTGCACAGAAAGTGGCGGCGAGGGGTTTCCTGCCTCACGGGGCAGCTCAGACACCTGCTCCCACTGCCTGAAGTCCCTCTTCTCCGTCGAGACCAGCCCCGTGCACAACGGGCACCAGCACGTGGCTGCAGGGAGCGGCTGCACCACCAAGGAGCCCGGAGCAGGAACCAGCCCGCCGGGCATCCTGGAGCGAGCAGAAGGAACATCCAGCCTCAGCCGCCCAAAGCCTTCCCGCCGCCCCCGGACACGCACCGTGGGAACCGGATGAAGAGCATGTCGCCTGCGGTACTGAGCTCAGGGCAGGTTAAAAAGGCATGAGGCAGCACTGGGTGGAGACGGGGCTAGGAGGTGAGGGTTTAAGAGATGAACTGTGCAGAGGAAGGGACGCCAAAGGCCAGAGCAGTGTTTCCGTAGCCTGTATGGTGTTGCTCACCCGTCGCAGGCCGCCGAACCCCACTTCATCAGCCCCGACTTTGTCAAGGCGGATTCAAAGTGGAGGAACAGGGGAGGTTCATATGCTTTCCCACATTTAGCAAGGCCAGCCAGGTGGACTAGCAAGAGAGAGAAAATGCCCTACAAAAGGAGACTTGGACACAGTACACTTGGTTCAAGAGAAGGAAGGCCAAGCAGGCCATAGTCCCACCGAAACACCAGCCAACCCTGGCCTGTTCCTGCTCCAGCAAAGTGCCCTTGAAAATACATGTATGCATGTAGGCTCTCTGCGTGTGTACAGACAGAGATACAGATTCCTAATTCAGAACTCGTTCTTCAGTGCACACACCGACATGTGTTTCACATTTCCCCGTTTATCCCGAGGCCTGCATGCATTGTTTGACTGCATAAGTAGGTATGACACACAACCACTGGAAATCAGAATGGTGGCCACAAAGTTGGAGCCTCCCCAGCAATGCGAGCATCTTCCCAGCCAGGCTGTATATCTCCCTGGCTGACTGTGTTCCTCCATTTCCTCCACTGAGAAAGGCACGTCCTAGGCAACCCCATTCACCCCTCCTCCACCCAAGTCACTGCTAGGAGGCCTGTGAGGTTCAAAATTGTGGTGCTGTTCACCGTCAGTCGTTAGCACCTGGGTGACACCCACAGTGCAGGAATTGCAATCTCCGTCCTGGGGGTGCATCTAGGGCTCCTGAGCTTCCAAGCTCTCACACTGAATAAATGCACAGAGACAACTCTTTCCCCACCCCTCACTACATCCAGGACCATTCGAAAAGAGAAAGCAAAATTCAAGATGTTTCTCCTTTTCCCACACAATCACTGACCTCTAAAGCCAAATGGTCCCAGCCATGGTAAAGCAGACAGAGCACACGAGATACTCTGGCCAGCAAGGGGTCGAGGTGGAAATGTTTGCTCCAATCCAACACCCTCTGCAACCCCTGGCCATCTCTTGTAATAAAGTTGCTTCCAAGCCCACCCTCTGAGCACTGACCAGAGGTCAGGTCAGCTCCATACTAAATGAAAGTTTCCTCTTTGCAACAATGTGACTGCTACCACGAGTGGCCAGTCCTCACCGGTCACTGAAACCACTGAACTCAGAAGGAAGGGAGTAACAAAGCTGGAGCTAGAGGGGCGCATGGGGCACCCCACGTTGGAGACCCGCTCCAGTCTCCACGGTCGCGATGCCCAGTCCACATGGCACAGGGCTCCACACACGACGGCAAGTACATTTTTCACATCACCAAAGTCCGGAAGACGACAGCTAGAGAACACGAGTCAATGCTACTCACAGTCTGATGAGCTTCGGTGTGCTCTGGAAAAGCAATTCTGGAAGGACTTGGAGCTTATTCTTGTTCAGGCGCCTAAAGAGGAAAAAAGAATGAAAGGCTGTCAGGGGGACATTCTATTGGATCAAGTGTATTCACAGACTCAGTTCCAATCAATCAATCAACAGGTCTTAGGAGACCTGCTAGATCTTTCAACCTGGGACCCTCAGCGCGTGCAAGGCCTACTTGGTCTTGGCAGAGCTTCTAGTCAAGTTGCAGACATAAGGCAAAGGTCCATCACAAGCAAGAAAACAGCGGGCATGCCTCCACTGCCTACTGATCAGTCCCAGACAGACATCACTAATCGATCACGGCACTCTTTCCCATGAACCCCAGACAAGCCTTTTGAGCTGCTCCAGGCAGCTACTGCCAAGTGACAGAATGGCTGGTGAAATGGGTCCCGAAAGAGAAATCAAACCTAGAGAGTATACTGCAAATCCTACACAGGGTGTTGGGAGGGCAAGACAGCAGTTTCTGTAGGAATAGGGACCGCAGGTTAAGGGTCAGATGGAACCCTGCCAACCCAGCTCTTCCACCATGAGAAGGGCTATAGTTTAATGTTTATAGGTCCCCTCTTCCATTAACACAATTAACATATTTTACAACTGTTTGGGGCTAAAAAAAAATAACTCAAAGGTATTATTATATACCATAACATCTTCTTCAATTTGAAATTTCATTTCTGATCTACTTTTAAAAGAAATTAAAACCTTTTCACGGGCCCCTTTAGGTATTATTGGCTCTGGACACAGGCCGTGTCTGTGCTGGACCGAACGGAGCAGTTGGTTCCCAGGACTGAGGTCGGGGTACTGGTGTGGCTGGGGATGCAATGGGGGCCAGTAGGGATGCCCCACTTTGGATGGTTTGCCAGTCAGACACTTTCCTGGGAACGGTCAGTGCAGATGCCCACAGGAAAGGCCACCTGAGGTGCCAAGAGACACTGTGCCATGGCTGTGGTCTGCATGAAGGCTGCTCTTGGCAGTGTGAGGCTAGGAGGGGACGCTGCTCCAAGCTGGGCCCCGTGCCTCTTGGCCTTAGCATGTTTACGCAGCCTATGCAGAGAATTCCCACACCAGGGTCCCCAAGTCTTCTGTCCTCAGGATCCTCAGAATCGAACTCCCCAGAATCTCCCAGAACAAAGGAACAGTCTGCATGCAGCCTGGCTGAACTTTCCTGCTAAGAGTGACCTGTCACATCTGGTTATGCGGGAACGCTGTGTTATTCCATTTGGAAAGAAGCAAATCGAAGACAAGAAAAGGTGGCCCCGAAGCCCACACTCTCCCCACAGCCTGGGGTGGACTTGACTTCCCGGACAGGATTTTGCTATTTTCCTTCTTTCATCCCAGGTCGATGCAGAATAAGTTCAGAGGGATGAGGGACCAGAAGAATGTCACGGAGGGTGTGCAAGAGCTCAGAGGAGAAGCTTCCAGTCAGAGTGTGCTGCTCAGCCCAGAGGGACCTGGGGTATGTGTGCAGGAATGGGCCCGAGATGCTGTCGATGCCATTGCTGTGGGGACACTCCTGCTTAGGAGGACTGAGAATGGGCCAGAAATCAGATAGAATATGCTCAAATCCCCTGCTTTATCCCAACCGCAGCCTGGCTCCCAGATCAGGGGTCTTTTTGTTTTAGTTTTTTGTCTTTAATTGCAGTAAACACACACACACACACACACACACACACACACACACACACACACACCCATCTTAACCACTTTAAGAGTACACTTTACCATCTCAACCTCTTTAAGTGTGCGATTCAGTAGTATTGAGTATATTCCCATGGCTCTCCAGAATGTTCCATCTTACAAAACTAAAATGAGGTGAGTTCTGGTGGAGTAGTGGTTAGGTCAGTCACCTCCAAAGGAGCACAGGCCGCATACTCTTGGGGTTCGAGTTTGGTGGGGAACAACTAGTGTGAACAACTGAATAAAAATATAATAAAATGCTTCTCCCTTCTCTCCCCTCCTGCCTGCCTGCATCTTTCCTTTAAAAACAAAAACAGAAAAACAAACCTGAAACAATATAGCCATCAAACAACCACTTCCCTTCCCCTGCCCCAGCTCTGGCGGACACCATTCCAACGCTCTATGGATCCCTCCCAACATCCACAGGTGATGTGTTCCTGTCACTAAAACAGAGTCAAAGGGGTAACCCAGTAGAGGGAAGTATGATGGGGCATCCAGCTCCCATTTAGAAAAGTTTTTGCACAGTCATGAATGGTAGGTCCCTTTGTGATAGCAGGGGTCACTGGAACTGGAGAAGGTGCCAGTATGACGCTGGGATTGGCCAGGGCGGCATTCAGGTCTGGCTGTATCATGCTCTCATGTGGGACATGGGGAATTTATCGAGCCTGGGAGCCTCAGTGCTCCCCGCAAAATAACCCTGCCCCCTGTGTTAGGATGCGTCCTAATGACACCGTGCAGGATTTGAACCCAGGCAATTCTACATGAAGCCTTTCAAAGACTCCTCTTTTTCCTCTCCGCCTTTTCTCTCTGCTTCCTTTCAGTTAGGGTCCCCCCTCCTCCACCCCAGCCCAGACCGTCCCCCAGCCCCACTTAAAGTCCCCTCCCTGAATAGGCCTCTCCTGGAGGTCTCAAAGGCCAAAACTGGGTCTCTACGTGGGTCTGTCTGGAGCCACCCTCTGTGGTCACAGCTGCACAAAACCTGGTGAGAGATGCGTTCAGAGCCCAACACTCCGGTCTGGGGAACCTCCTGAAAGCTGGCTGACCGCTGCCTGCCGTGGGAAGGGTGTTTTGTGCACTCAAAGCCTTCAACCAGCGTTGACACTAAAAATAAAATCCCTTCGGTTCCAAGGCTCCAGGAAGGGAAAGGAATCGTTTTCAGTTCTTTGCCGGTATTTGTGGCTGGACAAAAAATAAAAAAACCACCACCAAATTGAGCCAATTGTGCTCTGCCTGCTGCTTCATAAACCCTAAACAAGGATTCCAGGGTGGCTGGGCTTTTCTCCCAAAGGCCTCAGGGTCTTTCCGCTGCGGCCTGGGCGGGCTGCACGCAGGTTCTCCGTATCACAGGAGCGCGATGCTCCGTTTCATTTCCAGCTCACTTGGGGACGTTCATGCTGTCTTAGTTAAACTGGCCGCCCTGAAAGGGCTTCCTGAGGAGCTGAGGAGACTCCTGGGGGCAGCAGACAACCCTCCTCCTGAACGTCAGGTAGCTCCTGTCCTGGAAGAAGCGGCGGGAGATGAGCCACCACACAGAGGGACAGGGAGACACTGAACTGCAGACAGTGGCCCAGCGTTCTCCATCACTGCTGCTTTCTACTGCTCCGTCACCCTGGCTGCAGGGCCGAAATCTCTCGCTACTGGAGTGCAGTCTGGAACTACACTCAGGATGCCAGGATGGAGAACAGGGTTGAAGGACCCAGGAGCTCCTGGCCGTGGGCCAGGTCTCCCCTCAGCCTCTAAGATCAATAATCTTTTTTAGTTTTCTTGCTGGAACAATGGAGAAACTCAAGGGAAAACCAAAGAAACAAACATACAACATTGCTTGGCTGCTAGTTGCAAGATGATACTACCTTTCATCCTGAACTGTGCTGTGAAGTTTCAAAAATCAGAGCCAGGTCTTTGTGGTACCACTAATGGCCTACCCAGAAGCACACCTGGCTGCCAGATCTAGTTAGAGGGTTTGGCGATTTGTGGAATCTATTTTTCTACCCATTCACTCACCTATTCACCCACCTTTCCATCCAACCATTAATTTACCCCTTCATCCAACTACCATCTATGTATTCATTCACCCATCTATCTAGCCATCAACTTGTCCTTCATCAAACCACAGTCCATCCGTCCAACCATCCACTTGTCCATCCATCTGACTAATATCCATTCAACCGTCATCCATTCATCTAACCACCCTTTTCTCCCTCCATCCAACCATCTATTTATTCATCCATCTGACCATTATCCATCAATCCATCTCTCTAGTCATTTATCAAAATGAACATACAAAGACAAATCATATGTCGGTCCTTCCTTTAGGAATGTCAGATGTCAGAGGAGAAGACAGACATAAAAATAGAAAGTTGCACAATGATCTCATAAGTGAAAGTAACATGGAGTACACAGGAGAGCCCACCAAGCCAGACCTGGGTAAAAGAAGACTTCCCTAAGGAAGTGGTTTTGAGTTTAGTTTTGAAACATGAGTTGACCCTTCAAGAGACAGAAACAAGAGATTCTAGATGTGTGAATGGTCATGGAGGACCATGAGCATGAGGGACATGTGGGGAGCAGGCTCATTTTGCTAAAACACGGAGGTAACTTGAGAAACATATGCACTGAAGCTGAAGAACGTGGGATCATATTAGGGGCTTCTGGATCAGGATAAAGGATTTGAGTTTGCTTTTGATTGAGAGTAACAGGGAGAAAAGAAAAAAGTATAAGAAAGTGAATAATAATCTGTTATGAATTTTAGAAAGTTCTTCTGAGATGCATTAAACCTGGTTTGGAAGAAGGTGCAAGTGGAAGCAGGAGATCAATTAGGCAGGCTCCTGTGTATGCAATGGCACCATCTGAGGACCTGGCTGAGGTTGAGAGTGGCATCTGACTATAGGAGACAGGTGTGAAATGGAGTGACTGGGGTTTTGAGATTGAATGCACACGGGGGTTAAGGAAGTTACAGGCATGGAAGTGTTAACAGTGGTTCATACGATTCCCACTGGATAACTGATCAGTCAAAATTACCAATGACTTCTGAGAGCAATAGAGAAGAGAAGACCACCATGCAGGAGACTCAGATTTCAGAGCACTGGGACCTCTCCAACATGTTTCAGCCACTGATAGCAGCAGTTAGTAATAAGACTGAAACCATGAGTGGGCCACTGCACTAAGTGCATTCACGACCTCACCTAATTCCCCACAGAAACGCTTTGAAGCTGGTACTCCTTACAGAGTCCTTACAATAACGGAAACAGAGGCCTAAGAATGTCAAGGCACTTACACCAAGCCAGACTTGAACAAAATGATGATGATGGACTTTGAACCAGACACCTGATGTTAGCTAAGCCTGGGCTCATAACCATCATGGACAATGATGATATTTAGTTTAGCCCTTCATCATAGTCTCCTTTCATGATCTAATGCATCGTTCTCATCTTTCCATGAAGTTCTGAAGGGCCTTGAGTGTGCGGCGTACATCTAACATGTCCTTGTGTCCAAAGAGCAGGCAACATGGCTCCAGACACACAGGGGCCTTCAGGAGGGTCTGCTGAATCTCCTGACTAAATCCTAGGCAGGAGTGGCCACTTCGGGGAGCCTGCAAAACCAACAACCTTCACGGGGGTGAGGGGTCTGGGGAGTCATTCTGTTTCAGGTGAATAGGGGCTCTCAGAGGACCCCTGTGTTCCAGTCTGCATCCTCCAGAAACTTCTGGGCTTCCAGATTCACCTGCCTCCCTGATGCAACAGGAGGTCAGGGGGGTGAAAGATCTCCAGCCAGAAGGAAGCAAGGAGGTAAGCAGCAGGTGGGCAGGGCCCAAGGCAAGTGGTTCCCTTTCCTCAGGGAAATGCAGAATGCCCAGCTGACCCGCTAAGGCCCAAGAGAGGGGGCGAAATCTAGGTGTGCTACTTCCCAAAGGTCACTAGCGCTGCTTGCTTTGGTGATAAAATCAGTGGGTTCTTCGTTTGTTTCCTGGGCAGTTTCCTAAGCAACCTGAATGCTTTCTAGGTCTACTGCTGCTTTCAGAAACACCGACATGCTAAAAGGGCCAATGTGGCCTTGTTATCTGAGCAGCACCAACATGCATGGATGGATGGAGAGGGCCCCAGGCTTCCAGTGAGTGGGGCTCCAGACTGGACACCGTGGGGATGAAGACAGGCTCCAGGAAGGACAGAACCAGACAGCAGAGGCCTGGAATCCCAGCTCAGAGTGGACACCATCACCCACGAGCCTGTACAGATGGCATTGTCTGTCAGGGGACTTCTGTGAGCAAAGTCAGAAGAGCAGAGAGCCCCGATTTGGGGCTGTTTCCAATGAGGGCTCTCTAGAGCCGCTGCTGGTGGTCTCACAAATCAAATTCATGCTTTTTCTTCTTATGCAAATTTTCGGAATGTAAATTCCATCTTCCTTTCAGCTAGGAACCTGGTTTGTGACAGTCGCTGACTGATACCACTGAGGATCCCCACAGGTGTGGGAAGAAAGTGTGGGTTACAGCACCCAGAGGCAAGTTAGTTGGGTGGACTGGCTGTCCTTGGCCATCGGGACTTGGCTGAATACCATTGATTTGAAATGATGTCTAGGTTTTGGTAGCTGTTGTCAGAGCTTCCTTCTCCTCGCTGGTCTGTGTGGACCAAGCCACCATTTATTTTGACGGCTCAGAAGCAAGCTGACCCAAGTCTTGTCCTCCAAGGAGTTTAGCATGAGTGCAATGCCATTAAGATGGTTTTGAAAATTTGTTGTTTTTAAGTGTGTGACTTCCTAATGTCCTAAGAGCAATTAAAAACCTCTCTTGTTGACACTGCTACAGGAGAAATGAGTCTGTTGTCGCCATCGAAAATGCGTGCCCCTCGGCGGCTTTTCCCTCATGGAATTGTTGGAGTAGTCTTTAGAAAACCACGTGAAGTTTATTTTAGGAAGACAATTACTTCGTGATAGCAAAACATGTTCGTCCTGAGGTACCTGAGAGGCCTGAGTGGTTTTACATCTGTACAGGGCTTTGCAGCGTTTCTCAAAGGCGCAATAAATGGTCACTGCTGCAGCCTCTGTTTTTATCATTATCAACATCCCTCACTGCCCCAAGAGGCCTGAAATGCAGGTTTCTTTCTCCTTCACTGCTGATTATATCGGTCAGCAAGGCTATTCGCAGTAACAAACAAACACCACCATCTCCGCGGGTTATCACAGTGTATGCGGATTCTATACTCACCTAAAAGGCATGTTCTACTTGTAAAATGCCACAGAGACTGTGAGACCTCCAAACCCCAGGGCCCCGGAAGCGAAGGAGGGAGGAATCAGCTGTCAACTCCCTTAGCTTGTAGTGACTCTATCACCTTTGCTCTCTGTTGGTCAGAACCAGTCTCGTGACACAAATCAAACTGCAATGGAGGCTGGGAAACCTGCTCAGACACCTGGATATGGGGTGAGCATGACAACCACTTGTGTTGGCATCAAGCAACAACAGTGATCCCTTTGTCCTTATTTCCTCCTTCCTTCCCTTTTTTTTGGTCAACAGAGGTGTCTACAGGCATGACCTTATTTCCTTAAAGCAACTCTTAAAGTGGACATTGTTGTCATTCCTTCCCAGGAGACCGAGGCACTGAGAAATGACAGAACTTGTCCAAAGTCACACAGCTGATAAGGAAGGTTTGACAGAGGTCTCCCAGCCTCAAAATCTATGCTACAAATTCCTTTACTATTTTGCCTCCTTAACTTTTGGGAGGTTGGTTGACCAGCAGGCCTTCCAAACTGAGAGTCATTGTCCCAAGACAGATGCACAGGTCTAGCCCTGGGGCTTGCGGTGGACCTCACCTTGCTGGCGGCCAACTCAGGACGCTGGCATGAAAGGAAAGCAAGCACAAAGACGGCCAAACACACTCTCTTGTACTTTCCTGCACCTCACATTGGACCAATTTGCCTCCAATTACATGGTTGTTAGGGAGAAATCAGAGCACATCAGTGGCCTGAGCATGCTTGCCTCTGACCCCTGTCCCAGCTGCTGCCGTGTACCCGCATGGCCCTGCCTCCCGAAGACTTTGTCCCAGGAGGAGACAAGGGCAGAGGAAAGAAGGCCAGAGTCCTATCTATGCAGCTGGGGCTGACTACCACTGGCTCTGAGAGCACCAGCCCAGCCCAAGGGCACTAAGTCCTCTTGTCCAGAGTGGCTGACCTGTAATGCCTCAGTTATCTTGCCATGAATAATGCAGGGAAACCCAGGGACTGGCTGCTCTATCTAGGACTGAAGTGAAAGGGAGGGGTCTCTGGAGATCCCCTAATGGATTGGAGATAGAACCCCATTAGTACACTGAGGGTCCAGACTCCAAGGAGACACATCTCGGGTGGGAGAAAACACACAGGTAGACACACATATATATGCACACAGACACATATGCAATATACATTGTAGACATTAACATGCATGCAACTTAACAGATATCTATATAGAGATATCCAAATTTGTCTATATAGATAGATATAGATAAAGAGATAGAGATAAAGAGATAGCGCTAGAGATAGATATGGATATAGCTCTAAGCTCAGATTCCCACAGTGGTCTCTTGACACTGTGCTTCATAATGAAGAGGTCATGGGGAAGGCAGGTCCCCACACGCAAGAATCCTGCCTCCATCTCTTCTGAGATACCATGGTTTTGCATCTTCCTCTGCCTGGGGGTTTCGCACAAACTCTTCCCTTCTCTGGCATGCTCTTATCCGGTCATTAAGGCAGTAGCTGCAGAGGTGTTAAGAGGAAAGTATTCTGAAGGTGGAGCAGACAGGATTCCCTAATAGACAGAGGTGAGGTGTGAGGAAAGGCCTCAAGAATGACACTGAGAAGTGAGCCTGAGGGTCTGAACCCTCAGGAACTACTGCCATCTGCAATGCGGGGAGGCTGTGATGGATCAGGTTGGTATTTGAGGGGATGGAGTCAGATGTGGACATGTTAAATTTGATATGCTTATAAATATCCAAATGTAGATACTCAGTAGAGAACTGGAAACCTGGGCTTCAGAATAAGCTCATGACAGAGGTGTAGATGGTATTTAAAGCCATGAACCTGATCACAGTGGGACATGAAGATAAAGCAGGGGAGAGGGGTGACAACTGAATCCTGGGTGGGATCATCCATTAGACCACGGGGTGGGGATGGTGGGCGGGGCAGGCACCTAGGTGGTAGGAAGAAAAGCAAGAGCGCAGAGCTTTGAAAACCAAGTGAGGAAAGGGCTCCAACGAGAAAGAGAGATGGAGGGAGGGACTGGTTTGTCTTTGCTGCTGAGACGCTGCTGGGGCTGGATTTAGGGACCGGGTGCTCATGGCTGAGCTGGAAGAACATCTCGGTAGGTGTGGACCACTTAACTGAACTGGCTCAAGAAGGACTGGGAGGATAAATCAAGGGAAAACAATGATTTTGCTGTGTCTCGTATAAAGGAGGACAGAAGTGGGTAGACAGCAGATGATACGAGATCCCTGAGGGGTTTTGTTTTAATTTTTCAAGATGGGGAACTGCAATATGCTCATCTGCTGGTTCAAATGATTGAAAACATCAGGTAAACTGATGACTGAGGGAACGAAGAACTTTTTAGAGTGAGCCTCCTGAATAGGTACAGGGGAAATCCGGGGCAGGAGGGAGAACACTGGCCTTTAACAAGGTCCAAGACAGGTCGCCACGCACAGTGGCAGCCAGAAGGCGGAGGTGAGTGCCCGGATGCGGAGACGGGGTGGGGAGACCCTGGAAGGTCTCTCCCGACTACTCCTGTTTTCTCAGTGAAAAAGGAGGTTGGATGCTCAGTGGAGGTTGAGATGGGGGAAGGAGGTGCTTGAAGACCGAGGAGAGCAGGTGAGAAACAACTGTCAAGAAAAGGCTGGAGGGCTGGTGGGCAGTAAGTTCCCCCAGAGGTTAGATATCCTGAGTTGAAAGGGAGATTTGTCCCCTTCAGCACCTGTTTCTCTCTCACCACCTTCAGGTTGCCTGGGTGGGAGGGTGCACACAACGGGAGACTGAATTCGGCCCAGGTGAGACTTATCTCGGTCACCACACTCCTGCTGTGACTGGCATTGTGCTGGTTTAGCAACGCTGTCCTTGCACCCTGCCCGGTTTCAAAGCCTGTCTCGGTTGCCATCACAGTTTGCAAAAGTTAATTTCGGCAAAAATACACACCTTAAAAACTAGCTTCAAATTTCCAGAGAGGGGTGCGGGCTCCCCAGATGGGGAGTTACACCCCCCACCCCTGCACCTGGGGATGCTCCAGTTGGCCCAGCTTCAACTCTACAAATTGGTACGTCTAGGTTTATCCAGGTAACTATGAAGGAGGAAGACTGGGCCAGAAGAGCTGAGGGAATGTTCTTAGAATATCTATGAAAATGGCCCCGGAAAAGGTGTGCGAAGGTCTCAATGTCTCTCCACACTGTACCCCCAACCCACACCCCCGCCACCCATGAGTCTGAAATCCTAAGTCTCACGCTGGCTAGGAGGTGGGGCCCTTGGAGCTGATCAAGGCAAGAGGTTGGAGTCCTCAGGAATGAACTGGGACCTTGGTAAAGAGGGTCCCGGGAGCCTGCTTTTCCTTCTTCTTGTGAGGACAAAGCAAGACGGTGGCTGACTGGCCGCAAAGAAGGCCCTTGCCAAAAACGACAGTGCTGTCTCCCTGATCTCAGCCTCCAGCTGCAGAGCCAAGAGAAAGAAATTTCTGCTGCTGATACGCGAGCCTGGCGGGGTAATGTGTTAGAGCAGACTGGCAGAAGAAGGCCGAGGTCACTGGGCGGGTCAGAGACAAGGACAAGCTGACAGAGCCCAGGAATCAGAGGCTCCTACAGGATACAGACATGCGGTGAGGGCATGGGTTCAGAGCTCAGGGAAGTCACACTGGGGGCCTCGCACTGCCACCCGAGCCACGTGATACGGATCACAGCGCCTTCCTGAGCCCTGGTTTCCATTGCAGGGGATCAGAGCTAGTAGGGTGATTCCTAAGATCTCTATTCTATTCGCCTTATCCTAAGAGCTTTATCAGATAAGGTTCTTAGACTCTAAATGCAGCTATACATGAGTGGTGTGTGTGTCGTGAAGATCTGACATTGATAATGGCTGGGTTCCTTCATGTGCAACATGGGAATGGGCTCACTAGGATTTCCACTCAAATATGGAGCCCGTGTCCACTCAAGTATGCATCACGTGTCCACTCAAACATGCAGTGTCATGAGGAGAGAGGCAGTTTAGCCTGTTGTGTCCACTGCCACTCAAAGCTTAGGACAGTTTTGAGCAATGAAGATCTGTTCCGCAACTGTTTGCTGGCCGGTGGCTGGTTGCATGAATGAGTGAGTGAGCGAATGAATGAGTGAATACGCACTTGATCTACCCAAGAAAATTACTCAGGGACAAAGGAGATGAAGACGGCACACTTCAAGTGCTCTGCGTTACAGTGCAGGCTGGCTAGAAGACTATTAGATCCGCAGTATCTCCTCACTGACATCGTGCAGCCAGGTGACTCTGGCTTGCAATCGCCTGGGGTGGATTAAACACTTCTGTCACAGTGCTGGAGAGGGGGTCCATCTGGTCGGTAGCCTGAGGAGAGGGGCAGCCAGCAGGACTTCTGAGCTTAGGAAACTTAGTGGACCAGCAAAGGGAGGGCCAACAGGAGAGGAGGAAACACTCCCTGAGGCCTTGGCCATTGAACTCACTGAATTACCATTTAAAACTTTGCAGGCCTAGACAACAGAACAGATTAATGCCTTAGGGGAAGTAAGGAAAGTATTTACCAGGCTAAGTGGTTTGGACCTACCCTATGGCCTGAGGAGTCACAGAACATCTGGGACTGACTTGCAGGTGCCCTGGCACCGCTGTTTTTGAACCTGTGCAAGTGTGACCTGGCTGGAGGACGGCCAGCTCCTGTGCAGTGGACTTGGAATCTTCCCCAGCAACCCGCTGACCAATGGCCAGTCATGTCCTCACCTGAACCCCAAGAAAAGATACAGTCTCCACTTGTTAAAAGTAATGAACCTTTTCTATTTAAATGAACTTTGGTCCATGTCTTTTGGCCGACACTCACCAAGGGAGTGGATTCATATGCGCTTGGTAACCAAACCAGAGAGAAGGGAAGGGTCCCAATATCATGTGGGGCATCAGAGTTAAGTTTCTATATCAGCAAAATGAGGGGCACTAAAAATATTTCCTTGAGATGAAAATGGGTCATTAAGATGGCAAAAACAGAGAGAGCCCCCACAGTGCCAGAGATAGCCCTCACAGTGCCAGAGATGCCCTCACAGTGCCAGAGATGCCC